>PVIR01021736.1:0-29070 GCA_004026965.1 Petromus typicus
CTGTCACTGTTGGGGATGTCATCTGCTCCTCTGGTCCCTCCCTCTGAGTCACTGAATGCTTCCAGCTCCCTGGCTACCAAGCACGCCCACAGGTGTCCGAGGGGCAAGGGGTAGGAGGAGGGCTCTGGCCAGGAACTTTGTATCATTTACAGTATTTCACCAAATTAAAACTAGAGCCAAGTCAAAGTCTCTTCATACTTATAAAATGTTCTCTGCAACCCATTTGTGAGCACAAAACAAACTTCATGGGCCTGCTGTGGTCTCTGCCTTCCTTAGGCCTCGTAGGACCATCCTCTCTCCCTCATAAGAAGATTCATCCCGAAGCCTTTCTTTTCTTCTGCAGATCTTGCTGGTTTAGATTTACAGGGTCCATAGTTGGCTCTACTTGATCTCCCATGATCCCTTGGAAGTAACACCTTGATTCTATATAAGTGGACCCGTCCTGGCTCCTGAAGGACCCTGGGGTGCACTTTCCACACAGTGTGTCCTGGCAATCTCCAGTCCTAAACTGCATCAGCTCTTTGTTTCTTTGAGGCAACTCATTGATTTTTCAATGAACTTAGCTTGTTCCTTTTACTGGCGCTAAAGAAGGTTGGGTTCTTAGCATCATTAACATTTGAGGACAAATTCCCAAATCTTCCAGGCATTAATCCAGAACTGTTAAGCATCTAAAAAGTAATCTTTGTTCAAACAAAGCTCGACCAGGTCTGCCCTTTAACTCAGATGCCAATGATCCCCTCTCCTCAAATCTACAGCAGTTTCCTGTGCTCGATGGTGATAAATAAAGCACTGGAGCACAATAAAAGTTGATGTGTTTGTTGCTGCTGCTACTACTGCTGCTGAAGGCCACCTTCCCCCCGGGGACCCATATCCAGCCAGCAATTACCTGGCAGGCCCAGAGCATCTTGAGACAGTAACTTCCTTCTATGTAGAGACCAGTCAAAGACAGTACTTAAGTAGATGGTTGTTTAAATAAGGACTGTCCTTTGGGCTCAAAGCCTCTGGGTGCCTCATCTCAATTACTGCCCCACTAGGGTATCCACTAGGAAGAAAAGATCACCGAACAGGGAGTGTGACACAGTTGGACCCCACCACTGGCTTCCTGGTGTCTGTGAGCCAAGAGTGGCTATGGACTTCTGCTTCCTCCTCATTAAGGGAAGAATTAGATTGTATCACTGTGAGATCACTTCACATCCTGGAATCTCTGGATTCTAGGACTCCATGGCATAGCTGACTAGGCCAATAAAACTGAGGGCTGGGGAGTGGAAGAACTCTGGACCACAGATCTAAGAGGGAGAGAGGACAGCAGAGTCGCCATTAGGAAGCTGGACTGTATACTAAGTTCATTACTTTGAATTTTGATCCTATTGCTAGGCTATATTGATTATTTAAAAATTGCAAAATTGTAAAAGCTGTAAGTTTACCTCCCAGTTTCTGGACTAAAAATGACATGATTCTGTATATAATTCTATATGATTGTGACTCTGAATGATAAATTATAACAACAATAGCAACCAATGGACTATAAAAGAAGGCTCTTGTGGGATCAGAAAAGTAATTCATTTTAGTCCTACCTGACATGAGACATGGTCATATATTTTCAGATTTACATTGGTAAATCCCTGAAGTGCTTTCTGGAAATATAAATACTACTACTATTATTGCTCTTGTTTACCACCTCTTATTTTTTTTTAAATTTAAATTGAAATCTTTATTGGTACATTACATATATACATCATGATTGCATTCAACAATGAGAATTTGTACCAGTATGTGACACAACTTAATTCTCATTTTTTCCCATAACCCTGCCCACCCTACCAACCCTACCCCCCATATACATAAACTTTGTTTCCTTTCTTTTTGTTATAATCTCATTATTTTTCCCCCTTCACTCCATTACGCTTTGAGTGTTTTCTATTTCACAATATATATCTTACATTCTAGAACTCATTTATATCTTTATTTTCTCATACCAGAGAAAAGATAGGATATTTACACATCTGTGGCCTATTTATTTCACTTATGAGGATGTCCCCAAGGTATGTCCATTTAAGTATAAATGATTCAAACTTATCATTTTTTAGGGCAGAGTAATACTCCATTCTGTAGAAGAACCACAGCTTTTTTATCCATTCTCCAGTTGATGGACATTTGGGTTGTTTCCAAGATTTAGCAATCACAAACTGAGCTGCTATAAACATAGGTGCACATATGTCACTGTAATATGAATCTTTTAATTTTTGTGTGTCTATACCTAGCAAAGCGATGGCAGGGTCAAATGGGGCCTCCAATCCTCGCTTTTTGAGGAATTTCCAAACTGTTCTCCACAGGGGTTATACGAGTCTACATTCCCACCAACAGTGGAGAAGGGTTCCTTCTTCTCCACATCCCCGCCAGCATTTGCTGTTGGCTGAATCTGAAATGGCAGCCATTCTATGCGGAGTGAGATGAAATCTCACTGTTGTTTTCATCTGCATCTCTCAAATGACTAATGATGTTTAGCATTTCTTCATATGATTCTTAGCTGCTCTTACTTCTTCCTCTGAAAAGTGTCTGTTCATTTCAGATGCCCATTTTTGAATTGGGTCTTTAAATTTGGGTACCACCTCTTATTTTTTGAAGTGTTTTCTTAGCTGTTGGTTCATTTGATCATGACAATTTCCCACCAGCAGTCTAGAACATGTCCTAGGCTGTACCAAGCTGAATTCACAGAGGATGGCAGGGCAACCTTAGAGGCCTGGCCTGTGTGCCCTTGGGTAGGCATCTTGAATTGCAAGGACATATAACCTTAACTCCTGAAGGGAGTCATGGAACCCTCTAACCTGTTTTATCTGTTCTCTGCTACATGTACCTCATCCCTCTTTCTTTCTCTTCTATTCTTCTCTCTCCTTTCCTTTTTTTTTTTTTTTCGGTACTGAAAATTGAACTTAGGACCTTGTGCTAACCAGGCAGGTACATGCCACTGAGCTAAATCTCTAATCCAAATTAAATAGTAATTTTTTTTGTTGTTCAGTACCAGGGACTGAACACAGGACCTTGTGCTTGCCACACAGGCATAGTGCCACTGAGCTAAATGTCCAGCTCCCTCCCTTTCCTTGTTCCCTAAGTGCTGACTTAAGTTACCTGGGGGGCGGGGGGATTTAGCTCAGTGGTTCCAGCACCTGTCTTATAAGCACAAGGACCCCAGTTCGATCCCCCCTAATCACATACAATACTGGGCGTGGAGACTCACACCCAGCAGCAATCAGTACCACATACTATAGTGCCAGGAGTGGAGGCTACAAAGCGAGACTTTGTCTCAAAACAAAACAAAAAAATTTACCTAGGGGGACTCCTGAGCTGTTGAGGAACAGTAGTAACCTACATGGTAAAGCTGGCAGGAAGCCAAACACAGTACCCTATTTCAGACTTTTACTTTTTCTGATTTCAAATCTTTTTTTTTTTTTTAATATTTATTGGTACCTTATGAATACACATCATCATCGCATTCAACATTGAGAGTTTGTACCAGAATATGACATGACTTGATTCTCATTTTTCCTCTTCCCCCTGCCCTGCAACTCCCCAACCCCTATATACATAAAATCTTTGTTTCCTTTTTTCTTTATTATTATCATATTCATTTCCCCCTTGTTATTTACCCCTATACGCTCTTCCCTTTTTAAATATTTCAAATCCTTTTGACTTGAGAACCTACAGCCGTGGTGGCAAACCTGTGGCACACGTGCAGCAGCAGCAAGCAAAGCCCTCTATCTCGGCACTCCAGCCAGGTCACCATAGCAGCTGAGCACTGTACATTCAAGTTTAACTGCAGCGTTGGCCCCTTGTGATAGATAAGAGGGTCGGGCTTGCAGTTGGGGTCCATGGTCTCTAAAGGCACTACCACGTTGACTTACACTGTTCTGCCTCATCCCTCTAGCCGGTAAAACCTGACATCCCAAAGTAAGCTGACACTGCCTCTCAGCTGAGGCCAGTCCCGGCTCCTGGGGGAGCCCTTCACCTCAGCCCCTATCTGTTGGTTTGTGTTTTTCTTCCTGCTGGACTGGACTCTAAGGAAAGACTGACTACCTGTTTCGTCCTGTGCTCCAGGCTCTGCATGGGCCCAGGCTCAGAGCAGGGGCTTAACAACAAAGAAATACTGATTTAAGTTGAAAGGTGTATCATACAATAGTTTACTTTAGATGGAGCTATAAAACCAAGCCAATCTCAGGTTGGTATTTTAAAAAGACAGGCATTAGTATTCTGGCTGGCTAAGTATATAGACAATACATTGAGACATTAATAAGTAATTTATCTTCAATGATAATTTTCACACTTCCAAGCTGTCTATACTTAGGTCATAGGTACTTTCTTATCCATCTGCTATGTTTTTTTTTTTAGGTTTTTGGAGACAGGGTCTCGCTTTGTGGTTCAGGCTGGCCCTCAGCTCAGCCTCAAACTCACATCACAATCCTCCTGCCTCGGCCTCCCGAGTGCTGGGATTACAGGCGTGAGCCACCACGCCCGGCACTGTGGTATGTGGTACTGGTTGCTGCTGGGTGTGGATCTCCACACCCAGTATTGTTATGTGGTTACCGGGGAATCGAACCCAGGCCCTTGAGCTTGCAAGACAGGTGCCGGAACCACTAAGCTAACTCCCCGGCCCTCCATCTGCTATGTTTTAAGGAGAAACCAGAACCCACTTGCTGTAATTTTTTTTTCCCTGTGGTACCAGGAATCGAAATTGGGCACTTGTGCTTCCAAGCTAGGTGCGGTACTACCCGACCTGAAGCCCCAGCCCTACTTGCTGTTTTTGGCAGAGGCTAAGCAAATAAAATGGTGAGCCCTTTAGATAAGTCTGATGAGATGCTGGGAGTAGAATTTGGCACTGAGAATTTAAAAATTCCTGGGAAGAAACAAATGTGTACAAATGGACATTTTATCTCACTTAAACTTAACTCTGCCTTAATGGAACATAAATCTGATTTTATGACTGACAATATCAGTAGAAGAGCTTGAGATTTAAGCTCAGTGGTACAGCCCTTGCCTAGCATACATGAAGCACTGGGTTCAATCCCCAGTACAAAAGAACACAATATAATACAAAACAATAAAGTAAATGAAGAAGCAATACTGGTGGATTTTAAATGTCTGTATCTTACATGGTAAGGATAAATGTGAACAATGAATTAAAACATATAGGGTAAAAGTCTGTTTTAGTCAAAAACTGCAAGTGTATGCTTGTAGGTCAATTGCAGCTGAGTGCCAGGACTTGGGGGCAAGTATCCACTGCTATTTTTCCTCATTGGCAAACACTAGATACTTACACTTCACATGAATCTTTGATGTTCTGAACTTTAGAAAGTTCATGTGACAAACGACAGATTCTAAATAGCTTTTTTTTAGGAAGCAAATTTTTTAAGTATTTTGTAATTCTAGGAATGATTAGTATATTAATATGTAAGACAGTGATATCTATACTCGCAAGTTTAATATGAAATTTAAAACAATATTAATCAAAGTTAGAGTTAGTAATAATACACCCATCAAAGGGTTTTAAAACATAAGTAAAACTGAGTATAAAAACTTGAGTATTTTGACATTAGTGTCTGAAAAGTATTTAATGTTTTTAAATAATTTTAAGAACATAAGCTTTTCAATCTGGATAGAGTGAAACAAGTCCTCTAGCCAGAGAATAATTTATTACTACAAAATAAATGAATGTTTAAAAGACAGTCTGTCGATTAGAAAAACCAAAAAACAAAACCCACACATTCAAACAGTAGGTTTCCAAGCTACGTCAAACAAAATATTTTCTCCTTGACAAGCTGCTTACATTTAAATGAAAACAGGGCAAATCTGGTCAATAATATGGATTACATACAATAAAAAGGACCTTAGATCATGTTAATGCAAGTATCAGAAAGCAGTAACTTCAATTAAAGTGACCCAATTACTTAGTAAACTTTCAGATACAGCAGATAAATTAACCTGATTTAAATGAAAGTGCTCAGATAAGTACCTTTCTGACCTATGACTAAGTCTCATGAGCAGCACAGATCCTGCTGAGGCAAGGGAAAGCCCACCAAATCAAACGAATGGTATTAGTAATCAAAAAGCATTTGCAAAACATATTTCCTTGGTTAATAGCGGGCGTTCTGCAGCAGAGGCCGCCCACGGCTCCTCTCGTGCTTCGATACACAGTATGCAGGGGGTGGACGCACACTTCTGTGACCCGGATCAGCCAGGGGGTCTAGTGTCATTTCTGTAGAATCTTACGGGAGAGGCCAGCCCATCAGGAACGCTAGTCTGACACTTAAAATCTTGATTCTCTAGTTATATTTAGCTTGTATTAGTGTTTAAGAATGCCACTTTATTGAGACAATATGTCATCGATTTGCTCAGCTAACAGTCCTGACAGCCCCATCTCCTTGAATTAAGAACAGTACATCTCTGTTTCTCATCAGTGGTGGCAAAGGCTAGTAGAATAAATGAGGATTAACCAATTGGTAATAAAGGTTTCTAATCCTTAAGAGTGAGACTTTCCCTTTACTTTGGTCTTAATTATTCTACTTGGCAAGACGATGGGTATTTTTTTTTTTCAATGAAAGTGATCTTATCTAGAGTATAGTAATTTATTTCACTGCTACTCTTAGGTATTTTTAACAAGTAAAATTACTATTCACTATTTCCCTTATCTTTTTGATCTTTTTTACTACTTATCTTCTTTATTTGAAACAGATTTTTAACAGATAATCTTGATCATTACAACAATATCTTGCTTGCATTTTATTCAAATAATTCTTAAAAACAGCTTAAAAAGCCGTTTGGAATAACATCAAGCTTGCCATCAATCAAATGAAAAAATTCCGCTGGCGGTTGTATAAACATCAGATCAAGTCTGATGTCTTCAAGGATTTCAGAGTGAACCATAAAAAACTCCATTAACTTCTGACAAAGAATGCAAATTAATCACAACATGGGGTGAAATGAAATTAAAGGCTCTTTTCTAATCAATGACAAGGCAGGATGAAATATTTGTTACTCTCTCTGCACTCGGGCTGCCTGGGATGTCTGCGCTTCCCTCGCAGAGCCCCAAATGGAAGGTGTGAGTAAGGATTCGTCCACAGCCTCTGCGGCCGCGCGGCCCTCCACCCCTCCCCCAACGCGCTCTGCTCACGAGTCGTGGAGATGCACAGAACACACTAATCATCCGAATCTCAGGTGCATCCAATTTGTTATTCACACTCTCCCATGCCAGTGAAAAGCCTAGCGCAGACAGATGCACCCGGAACCCTAAATGACAGTTTTGGCCTCCGGAAGTACGATCACTACAGCAAAATCTAGTACAGCCTCCAGGTGAAATGTCTGGAGCTCCATATGGAGCGGGGAAAATTAACAACAAGATGAAAATCACTGCAGCAGCAGGGAGTCGGAATTTTTGAAAAAAAAAATGAAATTTAAAGATGAAGAAAGAGAAGTAATAAATTAATGGGGTGTGAAAACATTCAAAGCTTTACAATACCAGGGGCACTATTTGCTCAGACTTTTTCTCCTGCTTTTTTTTTTTTTTAACTTCAGGTCATTTTGATGTAATTTATTAACCAAGATCAGGAATTGTAGCCAAAGAAGAACAATATTTTTAAACTTGCAAAAATACTTTAAATACACTCATGTCTGTGTTAGCCTTGGCTCCCTGTGGCATCTGCTTACCAAATTTCCCAGTGCCACAGTGGAAGCATCCCCTGAGAAGTTGCCTTAATGGATTTACTACCAGCCTAACACAGGGCCCTGTGTAAAGTTTGAATGAAGAATGATGATTTTTAGCAAGCGATTCTTCCCGTGTCTCCTAAATTATGGCGTCATTAAACAAGTTGTTGTCCGCCATCATGTCTTTGAAGCCAACTGAATTTGGATCTGCATGATTAACTATAAGCAGCCTTCACCCTTGTCCAGACCTGCCTATCTATCCAGATTACGATGAAAACTAAACCGTTCAAAAAATTGAGAACTTTTGTTCTGGAAGACTTTTGAAAAAGCAATTTCTCGTTATCCTACTGCAGAGAATGCTCTGTGGGTTGGCGAGAGCTCTGAGGCCCTGTGGGTGCGCTGGTCCTTTTCCTAAACACATGATAAGAAAAGCAAAGGCTCTAAGGAGTGGCCTTGCTATCAGCTACACCAATGTGCACAAGCCTCCAATGTGTGGCATCTACACACAGGGCCACCCTAGGCAGAAGAGACAAACTAGAAGGGCTGGCAGGGCTTAGGAGGAAGAGAGAAGAGGTATGAACAGCCAGCCTCGCTAGAGGCCACAGACCAGGCCTTGGTTTAACTGCTTGAAGTTCTAGATCTAACTGTGCTCACCTCTAAAGCAAGGTGCTTCATCTGTGGCCCTCAGTCTGCTCAACCGGGAACTGGACACAGTAGGTCCTTGCAGGTGAGACAGACAGCCTGGGATGGACACAGAAATGCTCAGGAGCTTCTGAGCTCAGGATGAACTGGACATACTCCTGTCCTTGTTATCATAATAAAACTGTCCATTCAGAGTTGAGGACTCTGCCCCTAAACTTTTTTCCTACAGAGTCCCAAACTGTGTGCCAATGAGGCTATGCCACCCCAAGGCTAAAACAGTGGTGGTAACTCTACAGTACACCTGCCACAGCGGATGTTTGTGTCACTGAAAGCTCTACAAGGCTTGCTGTCACTGGTTTACAGGAAACTCAGGGCTTTCAAGTAACAAACAATGAAAGTCCTATAGAATGATTAGCTCCGGCAAACCATCATCTCAACAAAGCCCCGCTCTTTAGTCTGTATGTTAGTCCCAGGCCGTTGACTCTTCCTAACATCTTCTCAACATCCCTCCCTCACACTGTGTCAGCAGTGGGAAGAAGGGCTGCTAAAGACCCTGTCAGAGCACCAGAGCTGGGCTGGGGAAGGACAGCCTGGACACTTGCTTCTCTCAGCCCCACCCTCTACTCCTTCCACCTTCTGCTTCCAGGGTGGCTGGGAGGTTGCTAAGAACATCCCTTCACAATCTTCCACTAATGGCTGAAATTCTGTTCTGTGCCCAGCCCCCCATGAGGGCAAGTAGGCTGGCCCTTTGTAATTTTCTGGGTGGTCATGTCGATAATCTCATTTCATCAGCACGTGGCCTCTAATCAGGTACGAAAGGGAGTGAGCAGGATGCTTATTTTAAAGAGGAGGCAACCAATTCCTTAAGGAATCACAAAGCAAGACTGGAGATTTGCGGTAGAGCTAGGTGTAATCCCCTAGCCATCTCCAGGTCCTGAGCTCTTCCTCACAGGCCATTCGTTCCCACTGCCCTAGTGAAGAGACACAGGTCTGGTGCCTTGCTTTGACTTTGACTTTGGAGCAGCGATTCCCTGATACTATCCCAGGTCCAAGTACCCAGGACTCAACACTGGGATCTTTTTTTTTTTTTTTTTAGGTTTTTGAGACAGGGTCTCGCTTTTGTGGTTCAGGCTGGCCCCGAGCTCAGCCTCAAACTCACATCACAATCCTCCTGCCTCTGCCTCCCGAGTGCTGGGATTACAGGCATGAGCCACCAGGCCCGGCACTGTGGTATGTGGTGCTGGTTGCTGCTGGGTTGAATCTCCACACCCAGTATTGTTATGTGGTTACCGGGGAATTGAACCCGGGCCCTTGCACTTGCAAGACAGGCGCCGAAACCACTGAGCTAACTCCCCGGCCCTCAACACTGGGATCTTAATGATAAATGAAAGACTTTTCTGTGTTCAAGGACTAATGGGTGATAATTAGGCGAAAGTAGTCCTCAACCTGGTAACTAGAATATTGCTTTGATCTTACTCTTGCTTTGTAAAATATGGAGTTTCCTGTCACACAAGGTATTCCAATACAGCATGGATGTTTGTTTTGGGAAATGTTGCTCAGCAGATTGATCTGATGATGTCTGAGGTCCTTTCAGACCCTCAGAGTATTCGGTTTACTCCTATTTATTCTACTTGGGTGTCAATGGAACCAAACCTGCAATACCTCATAAAGTGCTTAGGGATTCAAATGAGATACTGTGAGCCAAGGAGCAGGTATTATTTTACAGTCCAGTCTTTGATACTACAAGAACATATATTTTTCTTCACATGCTTTATTCGAGGGCAGAAGGGAGGGTAAGAAAGACACATATAAAGTGTTTTTCCCCAATTTTCTGTCAATAGGATGAAGCCTATAACATAAATGCCAGTTCCACCTAAAGTCATAGATTTTAGCAACAGAACACCCAAGCTTCGGTTGAAAGCTCTGGGAAACAGGTCTTCTGGCATCAAAGCTACTTGTATCATTTTTTTAAAAATAAAAGTCCCTGTTTGGTGATGATATTTCATTTTAACTGAAGAAATGTAGTTATACCCCTATTCCAGTATAAAGGTCATTGCATATTAGAATTTCCCAGCTTTCACCTGACTGACCCGACATGTGACGGACACACAGGGAGACAGCCTGCAAAGATACCCGCCTCTTCCCAAATGACCACAGCCCTCACGAAGTCTGCACCCCAGATTCCTCACTCCCAACTCCTGCTGCATGGTTACCCCAGACCCCAGGAATCTTGAGAATACAGCTACATCTGCAACCTTCAGAATCTTATTAGATGGCTTTCAAGTTTTCTATTGAGGCTTGTTTGAGAGGTGATACCGTATACAGCCTCTTCTGCTCACTTTCACAATTTTACGGGATTATATAAACTGGCCAAACAATGAATTACTTAAAAATTACAGACAGAATAAGAGGCTTTAGAATAAATATTCTAACAACCTATAAATCCTGAAAATGTGATTTTAATTGATGGGGTACCTAGAGCTAAGCAGCAAGGCTGTATGTAGACTAAAATCCCACTAAATGCTGGTGTGCACATTTCAGGTTTCAAGTTTTTCTCTTTAAGGAAAAGATTATATTTAAACAAAGGAGCTAGATTTGAAAAGTTGGACTAACACTCGAACCTTGCACTCTTGGATGGTTTCTCGTCCACATTTCTGAAGACTCTAACTGGGAAGAAAAAGGATGCAACAGACATTCTGGTGAGTGGAAGCTCTTTAAACGTCCATCCACATGGGTGCCAAGAGAATTTCCTTCAAACTGCTTATGAAAATGGTGGAGTGACTGAGCCCCCTCCTATTATTCAATAACCATGTTTGGGATGCATCTGCATAATCTAACCATGCATAAATTAGTATGTGTAATACAACACTTATTTGCATAATAATAGCAAGTTAATAGATGCTTAAAGAGCAGAGACCAACACCACCTTTAAATCAGACATGCCTCCAGGCACTCTGGCCTGTACAGACCAACACGCCAGAAAAACACAGAGCGTCGACCAGAGGAAAACAGTCAAGCCGTTCATTTCTCATCCTTCTCGACATTTCACTTATTCCCTCACATACGCTGGGGAATCATTTCCAAACCACAAAATAGCTTTATCTTTTAAGTGCTAGCACCTTTCTAAGATACAAATTTTAAAGAAATCATTAAAATTGGAGCCAGTGATGCTAATACATTAGACTGTTTTCTTAGAAATGTGGACTGGAAGAAGTACCCACAAAAAGTATGCTCAAAATTAAATGTAATATCAGGGGCCTATTTACCTGGCAATAATAATGACCTAGACTATTTTCACTCTTCATCTGGATCCTTTAAATAATTTTAATTAAACCCAAAAGCTCCAAAAGTAGTATCAAGAAAAGGCAGAGCCCCTCCTCCAGCCTCAATAGGAGAACGTGGTCCCAGGCCAGGAGAAGGCAAAAACTGTCTCAAATGTCACACAAAGGAAGAGCACAGATCGCTGTCAACCTCTAACAAAGAAGAAAAAAGTCTGGAGTTTAAAAAAAATAAAAAATCAATAGAGACTTCTAAATGACTCTTTTAAGATACCACTTTTCAATTTAACAGGACAGATTTATTTGTATGTGGCTCCAATGTTCACGACTGCTCCCTGCACCTTCATACATAGGAATGAATGTCACAGTGGCAAACGGCAGTAATGAACAATCTTACCTGAGGATATGGGAACCTCCCAAGAGCAAGCTGGGAAAGGAAATAATATTTGTCTAGTTATAGATTTGCATGCAGGGCAGATCTCCTTAAGACAGACGTACTAAATTTCAGAACTGTTTCCAGCAAATATAAAAAAAATCTCACCATCTCAAATGCATGAACTAAATTCCTGCTGTAATTACTTTATGAGCTGTATTTAGAATGGACATTTTCAACAGACAATGCTGCATTCCTGATAAAATATTCTAATTTTACTAATGAAACATTACCCTTATATAGTTTCTCTTAGGAATATTCTCAGCTCTGTAGGCATTATTCACATTTACATGTGTGCGACAGTTTCTTCTAGGTAGAGGTGTAAAATGGTTGGCTTTTTGTCTTGTACAATGGGGACATCTAACTGCTCTCAGCTACGTAGAGTTTTCAGTTACAAATATAAGTGAAGGATTGCAAGCAGTGGGGAATGGACCATATTATGAAATTGAAAATTGAGCCACTATTTTCATCTTCTTTGTAAATTTTTCATCCATTTTCTACCCATGGTTAGAAGAAAAGAGCTGCTGCTAGTGAGAAGAAAGCCACTTGAAGTCTTTGAAGTTGAAACTGTAGGTCTAAGCCTGAAATTAGGAAAGTGAATCCTCAGAGCTTCTGATTTAGTTTGATTCATTAATGACTCTGTTTCTGGATTAGTTGTTTAATTTTTGCTTTTGGATCCCTCCTTTAAAAAAAAGATTTCACAAGAGTAGGCTTAATAATAAAATCAAATGTAACAAATATCCCATGACCTATTAAAATAATGGCAAAAATTTGCAAGTTCCTGATTTGGCCTGTTCTCAGTCCTCAGCCCCTTCATGAATGCCTGTAACCACTTTCGGAGTAGAATCATACACCAGGGAGTTTCACAGCTGGAACAGACCCGAGAGCACTTACTGGTTTCATACATCACAATCCCACAGTCCCACTGAGGGGTCCCAGAGTGCTTCAGTGGGACCCAAGGGACAGTTCCCAAGATATTGACCATGCTCAGACATTCCTAGCTCCTTTTGTGGAGCTGTGTTTAGTACCATTTCATGGAACAGGAGAATACCTGCTTCATTTTATTGGAAATACATCTTGGATTTGAAATCACATTTTTCAGCTTACTGATCATGTGAACTATTTACAGACTAATGTGTGAAGGACCTAAGGAAAATCCAAAGCTACTCACAAAGAATAAATATTTTATTGCTTAATAAGGATAGACAAGAAGGGATAGCATTTTCAGTTTCAACACCAGTTCAAGCAACAGCAATATAATAGGAATAAACCATATGACCTTATGAGGTGATTTTGAAAGGGACAGGACTCATTTGGGGATGTGTATGAGTCTGTATGTGTTAGTACATATATGTATGTGTGTTTAGAAATACCTTGTGTAATTAGTTGGTAATCATTTTATATAACTATAAGCTATATTGCTATGTATATGGACTTTCAAGATTATACTATCATTATTTCACCTGATGGACATCATTAATCCTTTCAAGTACAAACAATAGAAGTATTCAGGCATGATGGTACATGCTTGTAATCTAAGTTGAGAGGCTGAGGCCAAAGAGTTGCAAGTTCGAGGCTACCTTGGGCAATTTGGTAAGGTCTTATTTCAAAATAAAGAGAAAGAAAGGGGGAGGGGGCTGGGGATGTAGCTCACCGCTCCCTGAGTTAATCTTCTGTATTGGAATAAGAAAGCAAAAATTTAAAATATCACACAATGGAGTGAAAGGAAGAGTATGTGGATGGATGTTCCCCTAATTCACTTTCCATGCTTAGAATGCTTGTGGTCTTTGTGCTACAGTTCATCAGGAAGGGGAGGGGCTTAGCACAGCCATGGTGCCTACTTTGTTCCCATCCAATGTAGGTCTGGCTATAGTTTGAACAATGGTGTATTTCTGGCCAGGGAGAACAGGCACACTGACCTAGGACTCATCACTGTGGCTGAGTGTGGTGGGATGCCAGGCACCTGCATCATTCTGCAGCATGCAGTTTGTGAGCTGTGAACTCTACACATGCTTCTACTGGCACTAGAAAAACAGTAAGAGGAGGATCTCTCAACTTAAACCCCAGTGGATTATCAACTACCAGAAAACACTAAGAACTTTCTGTCTCAAGCCCTCTACAAACATTGCACCACTCACTTGGCCACATGTTGCACATATCATTAGGGACCAGAGAAAAATTCTGTCCCCATGGCTTGTAGGCAAGACACTTGCCTCCTACAGATGACATCAAGAACACTGGCCACTTGTTCTTGCAATTTAAAGAATTAAGAAATGATAAGAAGAACTTTAAGAAAAACAAGAGGATAAGGTGAAAATTCAAATTCTTGCCATTTTAACACCATGTCTGGTTCTCAACCTTAGCACTGGTTATCAAGAGTCAGGCTCCAGGGACCTGGGACTCATCCCCTCGGCCTCTCTTTTCACAATTGCCACAAGGTAGAGAGAGGGGACTGCTGAAGCCAAAGGGGTGCTCTGTGAGATACAACCCTGGTCCTGGAAGGGCTGAGTCTAAGGCATCCTGCCATACAGTTTCAGGGCAGAGGAAGGTTCTTTGACCTTGACCACAGTAGGTATCAGTAGGCAGCAGTAGGACAATCACTTCCTCTCCTCTGAATGCCATCCCCAGCAGGCCAGTGCTGTACTAGTGAGCAAGGGCCATGGCACTATCAGGATGGCACTGAAAAGTCATGTGAAGGGGGCAGTAGAGGAACCTGCCTTCTGCTAGGTCCTGATCCTTCCAGGTCTAATGCAGCTACTGTGTTTATTCCCACACTATTTGTCCCGTGGCAAAGGAGAAGGAAATCTAGACAGGCTCTAGAACCCTTTCGTCAAGTCTAGTAGGAGGAGGTAAGAAGGAAAAAGGGTTCTTAGCAGATACGGCCTCTTCAAGAGGCTGTCAAAAGTCAAAATAAACACAGAACCCTTATGGGGAAAGAGGGTGCATATGCTCGGAGTATGTCAGAGACAGACGGACCTGGGGCCATTCTGTATCTTTTACCCCTACTGGTCTATTAATCTACTTGCATTTCCCCAGTTTTTATTGTCAAGGTATTATAAATTAGGAAACTTACAAAAGAGAGTATGTAATCTTCTCTGAAATGGCCTGCAGATATGTCACTGTACTAAATGTGTTTCAGATTTAATGAAGCTTTAATGTCCTTTTTAATTTTGCCTGTTTCTGTATCACCAGGGGTCGGGCAAGGCAATCAGCACTCAAGAGGGTGGTTTGGTTTAAAACTAGGAAAAAACTCATTTGCTTATGAGTTGCACTGTATTTTCTTAATTAAATTTACTGAGTAAAATGGTTTAAGTTCAGCCAACCAATGACCTTTGTATGTAGATTTAGATTTATAAATAGGTTAACAGTTAAAGTAAAGGGGGAAAGAAAAAAGAATTGCAACAAAGCAAACAGATTAGGCCTAAGCCAATAGAAATCTTTGTTCTCTTTATCATCTTTACAAAGATGCATTTAAATACAGGCAGCTTAAGCCCAGTTTAAAAAAAAAAAGTTGAAAAATGTGGACATAATAAGCACCAGCGATTCATCACACAACTCTCACATCCTTTTCATTCCCAGGAGGGGAGGTGCTCACACTGTAAAAGATTTGGAAAAGCTTAGGTTATTTTTTTGAGAGTGGAGGTAGACAGGAGGGAGACAGAAATTCTATATAATGTTAAATGAAAAAGTACATTTTAATTCTAAATACTTAAGACTCAGAGAACTGCTGAATACTCATTATGGGATATATATTATGTAAAAGTCAGAAAAGAAATGTCCTCAATGTGGTTACCAGTAGAGAGGACACTTAAATAATAGTAGACCTGTAATATTTCACTGGAATCCAAAATATTTCTTAGTGCCATCTTACTGACCTTTGATTTGTCCAACCAACATCTATAAACTGCTCTTGCCTTAGCAGTATTTGAATATGTGGTATTTCATAATTTAAATAATAAGTATATTGGGATGTGTGTATTCTGATGTATGTAGGTGTACAGTTGTTACAATTATCAATACACAACAATTGCATGATGAAAACCTGCTATTTTAACAAAAAAGATTACATTTACTTAGAATATAACATCAATGGCTTTCGTTGATAATAAAAATAACTGTCATGAAATTATAACTGAGAGGAAACAAAGTACACATTGCAGCCAGAAAGCAGTATAGGACACAAACTGAGGAAAGGATTTTGGTGACCAGGTTCCCAACTCAGAATGTCAACAACGTAAAGCAAGTAGTTTCAAGTTTACATTTACACAGAAGAACACAGCTTTTTTTTTTTTTTAATTCTTAATTTAGTCATATTCTATGTTTCCCGGCATAACTGCAAATTGAAAATAAGCATTTTCAATATAGCCAGTGATCTAGCTGAAGGAGGACTTTATAGTCTGAAATGTTCCAAAATTTGTTCTTAATTACCTTGTGCACATTTTACACAATTAAATTTCCATCTAAGGATTTTGCATTTAGATTGTATACTGCAGTTAAATGTTCACAGAAATGCAGCAGCCACTTTGCAACATTCAAACACTGGCAAACTTTAAAAAAAGCAGACTTAACTACTGGATTACACAAAATTCCCTAGGTGAGATTTCATCCCAAGATCAATTTACACAGTCCTAGGGAAACAGCTTAAATCATCCGAAACTATGCTGGCAAGGAACCATAATAAATATTAAATACCTCAAAAATCTATCCTAAAGATTTTAGTTTTCTTCTCATGTATCAATTTCCCTGTCCTCTTACTGAACGGTTTAAAAAACAATCTGGAGGATAGAACAGCAATTTGCCAGTGTTAAAGTGCTTCGGAGGTTAAACTGACAACAAAGAACACGGGAACACAAAGCGTCTTGAAGTAGGGTTTCAATTAAATGTGGAGGATTTAGTAATGCAGGACCAAAAAAAAAAAAAAAAAGAAGGAGAGAGTTACAAATTAATTTAATCTTCTGCCTATAGTTTGCAGCTGCACTCCAAAGTGTCTGGGGCTTAAGAACAAAGCCTTGAAAGGCCTCGGAGTGAGGAGAGCTTGGGTTTTTAATGTATAACGCCATTAGCTGATAACTTGTGGAGCCTGTAACCCCCGCGGAGGGGCATAAGTGCGAGTAACAGAGACTGATGAAGTGACATATTTGTTCACATCTACAACTATGAGGAAGAGGGTTATTACGAACACTATCAGGCCCAACAGAAATATGCCCTAATAACCTTTGGGACACTCCACATTATCAGTTCTCACTACATCAAATATATTGAAATCAAAACCTAATTCACTTTAATTAAAGACAATTAGTTTGTTTTACTATTATTGTTTAACTTGTATGGTAATACATTGCAAATTAAAGATGAGATAATAAATGTAATGAAAGCATCAAATTTTGTACACCTCTCCATTTAGGGTTGATGAAATGAGCTTATCACTTACCAGTTTAAGGAAACTCAAGGACACCGCTGTTACAAAGTGGTATGCAAATACTTGACTCTAAAGAGGGGACAGTGGGACCATACAGATCACTCCTTATTCAATTTATACTTATTTTCGCATAACACTTTCTTACAAACTTGAAGGATTTCTTTAATGTAAACAGAATTATGGCCCAGTGGAGGTACCAGACACTTAATGCATTTGCCCAAGGCTATACTGTAAGTTGAGGCAAAGCTTATTTAATTGTGATAACACTGGGCTCTACAAATGTTTAGGCAAAGGGAAAAGATCCTGTCTGCAAAGGCCCCTGAGACTTTCGGTGCACGGGTGGACCAGCAAAGAACTCACTATGCCAGACTGCAAAGTGCCAAGCACTCCTGAGAGGTTGTAAATAGTGTTCTTTGCTTTGTGTAGAAAAAGTCTCAATGTGAGCCCATCAGGGGTGCTCCCTAACACGTGCCAGCTTTCCAAAAAGAACTACTCATCTTCCCCAGCATCCACTGGTATAACAGAAATTTATTTAAACTTAAGGAGCCCAGATGCAGTAGCACAACGAAATAAATCAAACCATTCTCTATCATTCAGAAGGTCCCGTGTTCTAGCCCAGATTACTACTAATAATGGAGGAAAGACAGCCTTACAAATAAATGTTTCTAATACAGAGGATTTTTTTTTTTAATTAGAAACGGGCTTATTACAGTGGACACTTAAATGGGGAGAGGGCAACAGTAATTCACAAGTACAATATCCTAATGCTGTTCCTTTAATTGCTTTATTTGTTTCACTGTTGAAAATGATTGCTTGCTGTAGCCTAACCATGAATGCTGAAAAGCATGATACATGGAGGTCTCAACCTGGGCAAACTGTACCTAAACTTACACTTTATTGCAGCTTAGTTCACAATCTTCACCTAATATAGGGTTATATCCCAGTGCAGCAGGAGGATAAATCATCCTGGAATATTACTCCGGCAAAGTTTAGCTGTGACTGGAGCATATGTGCTTTCAAGCCACTGAAGCAAAGGCCCATAAAATACACTAATTACTGGAAGTTATGGTCACTGAGTGATTGATAGCGCTCTGCAAGGCAACTTCCTCATTTTCAGCTCTTCTGACGGGGCTCATCCGCCACATAGCAATTATTAATTCATGACCTACCCCTCAGGCACTAGTACCTTTACTTCTAATTCTCCTGCTACCAAACTCCTGCTACAGCTGGACACTGTCTTTCTTCATTCTGATAGCTGCGTAAGGATGATAAAAAGTGAATTTCATGCTAAATGCTACTGTTTTGAACCTTTAAATGTTGCCTGGTTGTCCAAACCCTCCTGTCCCTAAACATGTAATTGTCCTTCCTCTCCCATAATGCTATCTGGCTTATACCATTTTCTTTTCCTTAAAAAAGATTAGGCATATATGTGTGTGTTTATATTTACACACGTGTACATGGATGTGTCTAGCTCCTTGTATATATTATATTAGACCAAAAACTCTGGCTGAACAACTTTTTGGTTGAATACTGTATTTAAAGGCAATATATAATTTCAACTAGGCGATAGAAAATACAGGCCAGCTAATTGTTAAATAAAAAAAAGGGAAAGGGGAAAAATTCTCTATTTAAAAAAGACCATTTTCATGACTTTGCAGACATTTTAATTGTTCCATGTTGGTTTTCAGCAGTAGCTGTACTCAGAGCAATGCTAATTAAAATATCTGGGCATATAACTGAATCTCCAGAAGTCACTTAAAACAACACAAAGGTCTCTTTTAATGGTGTTCTGTGCAGTAGAGGAAATTCAGAGAAAGACTTGGAATTAAAGAAAGATAAAGTTCAGTCATGATAGATGAGAGCAAGCATTTTACTTTTCTAACAGAAAAATCAATGCTCTTCTCCAGCAAGGGTAATTTTCTAATCTGGAAACTGAGACAAGGCAACAGTGAATAGATGGAACTCTAACTTCCCTATCCTTTTAGGATGTGGCTCCTTCTGTCCCCTCTTCTGCTGGAAGTCTGCTCCAGAAGACTCTAGCCTCAATTTTGTGGACAAATTCATACTACTCCTTGCCCAAACCATTCCCTGGGAAATGTGCCACATCCTACTGCCATAGGTCTTAGTATCTCCATCTTCTTGTGTCTCTATTGCCTGGTAAATTTTAACTTGTCTAAGAGCAAACTTCAAACTATGAACTTTTAAATTCTTTCTGACGCCAGAAATAGTATTTTGCATTGGGGGACAATAAGCAGTAGCTAATTTTGAGAAATCCTCTGATAATGCTGTCTCCTAAATCCAGCAGGCCTGGTGGTATATGGCTGGGATGTCTCTCTGCTATGATGCCTTAATGAATATGGCAGAGTGTTCAGTATTAGGATCCAACAGTCTTACACTCTCACTTATGTGTCACTGCTTGGAATGATGGTAGCTACCACTTTCACGTACTTAAGTACTGTGATTAATTCAGATGGTTTATTTCTTATTAAAGACTAAAGGGTTGCAAGAAGGGAAAAAATTAGTTAACTGCCCCCAAACCTATCATCCCAAGTGCTTAATTAACCATGTGAATCCTCATAATCAGAATGAAGAAATGATACCCTCTTAAGTTGCATGTGGAATGCTGACCTATGTCCCCTGACAGAGGCAGCTGGAATCCTATCAACAGTCTCTTAGAGACCCTGCTCTGCAGGCTGCCATCTCCAAATGGCTCTCTGGAGTCATGCAGCTGTGGATTCTGGAGAGAATACTGTGCTGCGGTCCGGTCTACTGAGTTTAATCCAATCTACTCTTCTGTTCTGGTCCAGTCACAATCAGTGACACGCTGCTGGTTGTGGTGTGCGCAGCCAGGCCAGCCGGAGCACTGTTTTCTGATTCCACCTTGTTCGTCAAAACTCAGCTGAGATACCACTTCCAGAAGGGCTACTATGGTGTGTTGTGTTTCCAGAGAGGCAGTAAACACAGCCATCTTCCCAGACATTTTTGTGTGTGATCTTATTATTTTCTCAACAAGAGCCTACAATGTGATCAACAGAATGTGGCAGGAGAGATTCATGTAATTTCCAAGGTTGGGACTTTTGCCATCACAGCTTAGAACACCAGGCACCAGGAATTAGCCACAGTGTGGTAGAGGTGGAAGGGAATGTGTGAGCAGGAGAAGGAGAGCATGGGAAGGAAAGGGCATGTGGTAGGTGGAGTCGTCTTGGATCTACCATTCTTAACCAACCACTCTGTGATCCCAGTATCAGGAGGCCCTTTGGGCTATACTCTTGCCAGCTCAGTTCTATATGTTCCCTGCATTTTGACTTCTCTTCCTCCTTGGGTCAAGGGACTCCAAAGGGTAAAGCTTGTGCTCCTACTACCTGCACAAGGAGGTGCTGGATAAACCTATCGATGAGACAGAATTCTCATCTGGCCACTTCCTACATAGTGAAAATTAGGTTCACCCTTCTCACAGCAATCCTCCTACCTCTGCCTCTTGAGTGCTGGGATTACAAGCATTGAGTCACCATGCCTGGCAACTCTTGTGTTTCTTTAAAAAAAGAGAGAGAAAGACTTTGGTTTCTGAAAAACAATAAGTAAAACAGTAAAACTGAACCAGTTTTTAAGTTAGTGTACTTTGCAGTCCCACGAAAAGAGGTCTGACTAGCAGAGACATAGTAAATCCATCTTTCCTTTACTGAATTTCCTGCTCATTCACATTTACCATTCATCTCTTTTTTTTTCCCCCCAAACTGTTTGACCTACTTCTTTCTATAGCATGCTGGAAGAAATGGACTTTAATCTGTGAGTCAGGACACCTGACTGCCTGCTGTTGCATGGTCCATCACTTGACTTTTTGGGAAAAATCTTAGTTTTTCTGGATTTGTTTCTTCATTTGCAAAAGCAGACCTTTGATGCTTTTAATGCTCTTGATCTTTGATGCCTCCAATGACTATTTTTTCAGTTATTTCCCATCACAGTGAAAAGTTTAAAGGAGACAAGCATCAAATGACTGTGTTAAATCTCACACACACACAAAGTACCTTCCTGTCTGAATGGCACTGAGCAAGAGGATGCGACCGGCCCAACAGAGAGGGAAGACCATGCAGCTATGCTGTGGAACTCCATTCCAGGCTTCTTGTGTCCTTCCTGGGAGGAGGTCTGGGCACTGTCTTCCTCGAGACCCAGCTGTCTATCTGGGGGGTGATTTATGAAGCTCTAAAAAATATTCTAGTCTCTGAAGATACAAAAAAGTGTATCAAAGTATATACAGACTCATGGAATTTTAAATGTTTCCAAGGAAATGGCTTCTTCTCATCTTAGATCTTCACTCAAAAAGTAGTCCTACAGGACTCAGTGAATCCTAGTGTATCACTCTGCTGATTTCTGTCTAGCAAGCTACTGTGGCCAAGCACCCTTCTTTACATGTTCTACTCTGTGCAGGTAGGGATTATGTCAGTTTTATTCAGAGTAGTGTCCCCAGTGACCATCTGCAGCATACAGCAGATACTCAACAAATATCTCATGAGGGACTAAAGAATAAATGAGTGCATCTTGTCTAACCTTCTACAGGTCTCTCCCACAAAGAATTTCCTCTAGAAAGAAAATCTGGGACAAGTGGTCATTCAGTTTCTACTTAAATGTCCCCAGGGAGGGAATATTTTTACTACTGAGCAGAAATAACATAAGGATAGAGCTATTAGTTCTTTAAATGAACAGAATGCCATCTGACTTTTTTTGTGTGTTTTGTTTTTAGCTTAGGAAGGTCATCTTGAAGGTCAGAAGGCAACAGCTTGCTTCTTTTCCACTGACAATTCTTCAAGCATCTGAAAATGGACTGTCCAATGCCAGGGCTGTTTTCACTTTATTTCTTTATTCTTCCTAACAGGTCTTTGTTGACTCCATGTTTTCCGACTTAACATTTGGTGTGTTTGTGTGGATGAACCATGTGGGCATGTGCTGCTGGGAAAACTTTAAAACCAGTCTGAAATCCATCAAAATAGTCAAATGCTTAGCTGGAACCACTTGCACCTGCTCCACCTCGGTTTGCCGGTCTCACGCCTGTTCCCGGCAGTGCTGAGCATCAAGGCAGTTCAACAATGCTGCATTCAGGGGGAGACGCTGCACTCTGTCTGCCAGTTCATGTCCACTCCAGGCTCTGACAACCTTGGCAAATGCATATTTAGGCGTGGTAATCTGATACAGCTGGATCCCTTCACAAACCTTGCAAAGGACCAAACCAGTCAATCCATCATCTGCCAAAGGTCATTGTCCCAGCGCTTTTTTGCAGTAAGTTACACAAAATTTTACATCAATAAAAAATGACAAAGTGAAAAATCATGTTAAGGCAGAATTTGAGAAAGGGGAGCAAGAGCAGGGGAGTGACAAACAAACAGTTCTATGTTCTTCCTCTCCACACTTTTCGACAGAGGGGACAGAGGCCCCAGGACAGGGACTCCAGGGCCGCACTCTCCCCCTTTCCTACAATCTTTCTCTGATGTTCACTTTGTATCTGACCCTTCAGATTCTTGTGCTCTCTCCTGGTTTTCAGCACAAACTTCGGATCAACAGGTAAGATGCTTTAGTAGGAGGAGCTGCAGATGTACATTACAGTAAGATTCAACTACCACTCAAATTTTGGAAAAACTTTCAAAAGAAGAGGAAATCTTGTCACTGGATCGCATCCTACAAAATGCCAAGTTTTTAAGGTCTAGAGAAGCTGGCAGCAGCTGCTTACAGGGCATCCAGAGCCATTTGTTACCCCTCAGCTCAGGTTCACACTAACTAAGGGGCGAGAGTGAGATACAAAGCTGCAGCTGGAGACCTAGCAGGGCAGCTGTGTCTCTGAGTGCTTCTGCTGTAAGACAGGGCAGTAGCTTCTTCTGTGTTTTTGTTTTTTGTTTTTTTTTTTTTTTTGAGACAGGGTCTTGCTTTGTGGTTCAGGCTGGCCCTGAGCTCAGCTTCAAACTCACATCATAGCAATCCTCCTGCCTCTGCCTCCCGAGTGCTGGGATTACAGGCGTGAGCCACCACACCCCGCACTGTGGTATGTGGTACTGGTTGCTGCTGGGCGTGAGTCTCCATGCCCAGTATTGTATGTGGTTAGGGGGGATAGAACCTGGGTCTTTATGCTTGCAAAACAGGCGCTAGAACCACTGAGCTAACTCCCCGGCCCCACCAGTTAGGTTTTTTGGCTGTTGTTTTTCTGCAGAAATACCAAGAAGAGGGTACTGTGAAACAGTATGTAAATATTTCTGCTGTATTACATTAAAGTTAAGACACTGTTTTTGATGATTTTTCTCCTCTGTTTTCTCTCAGAATTCTGTCTGCCTGCCTGTCTGTCTGCCTTTCTTTGGCGCCTCTCCACGTTTGTTCATGGCAGGCTTCCTGGCCTGGTTCCTCTCACTTTTCGTTCTGTCCCCCTGTGCTTATTGTTCTCTGAAAGTCCCCTTGTCACAGTAGCCCGCTGTTGTCTGCTAGTGCAGTTTTTCCTCTGCTTCCTCCCAGGGCACTACCACAGTTCATCTGCACTCTCCCTGCTCCCTCCATTACACTTTTCACCTTGCACTTTTCGGTTATTTTAGAACTCTGTTCTAAAGACTCAGACTAAAGGCCTCCCTCAAATATCTTAGTTAGAGAAAGGCAATGAACACCGGACTGGAAACTCTCCTCCTGGGCACTCCAGCACACGGAAGGCTTCCTGGGGGCGGGACCTCGCTGGGCTCTGAAGCTGAGGACCTCCCGCTCCCCAGTCTTTAAGACTTCCTCTGCTCTGAGTATGAGTCAAAGGCTCCAGCAAACTTTAAACTCTGATTGTTACTTTTGGCAACTGGTACAAAACCGTGAGAAAAGTAAGGAAATATGGAGCCAAGGTGATTTCCCGAGTACTCACTAGGGTACTGGGATTGTGTCGCATAATGGAGGAGATGATGGGAGAATCAGATCTGAATCCTGTGTCAGTTACTAGTCTACAAAGTAGAAAATGTTCCTGCCACAGGCAGATACAGATGGAGGTCAAAGAGGAAGGCTGTGCTTTCAGCTGGAGAGATCAGAGTTGGCATCGGGAAGGGTGGGTATTTAAATTGTCTTGGGGAGATGAAGAAAAATGACATCCACACAGAGAGAACAGCACAGGCTGCATGGATTTATTTTTAACCTGGAAAAAGTAATTCGAAGACTCAAGGAAAATTCTTTTCGTTGAAACACTGGATCCCATACAAGTCTTTAGAAGACGATGTCGCTTTGATGACAGCGACCTTGTGTGCTCTCTAAATGTGTTCCTCACCTATCTTGAGATATTTTTCGAAGCCATGGTCCTTGCTTTCATCATTTAACACATCATTCAAGCCACTTCAATGAAGCGGTGATTGTGCTGAAGGGGGTTCCCGACTAGATGACACACCAATTAACCAAGCACTTCGAGCCAGCCTGCTCGCTGCCTCAGACCTGAGAGACTGTGCAGAGGTGGAAAACAAAGGCAGAAAGAGCCAGGGTCCAAGTGAAAAGAGCAAACGCCTGTGCTAAGGACGAGGCTTTCAATTCAGAGCTAGCAGAAATGTCTGGGAGAGAATATTCTCCGCCAGACAGCACCACACCAAGACGTGCACTTGTAGAGCATCCTGGCGAAGATAAGATACCGTGGGCCTGGGCTGGTGCTTTTTACTGTGCACACATTGTCCTGAGCACTGCCATGTGTGGCTGTGCAAGGCATGTGTCACCTTGTTTTTTGATCCAACAGGGTCATCTTAAAACCCAGCTTCTGCATACATACTACTTTTTATACTTCTCACCTACATAATTCTGTTGGGACTCAAGTGACATATGAATACGAATGGGAGTAATTACCTAGTAGAAATTAATAATAATGTCTGGGTAGGGGCATGCACCCGTGACTCCAGTCTCTGGGAGACAGAGGCAGGAGGATGTCACGTTTAAGCCTGATCTGGGAAACTTAGCCAGTTAATAATATACTATCTCAAAACAACAACAACAAAGAGTAGGCTCTTTCCTCAAGCCATTCTCTGGGAGAAGAGATGAAAACTAAACTGTCTGTGAAATCGGAAAACTGTCCTAAAACATTTCAGGCATCCTCTCCCCTAAGGATTAAATAAAGTCCTCACACGTGGTGAAAGGAAGCCCTTTTGATGTACCAAATCATTTTCATTTCACAGTTCAGCCCTCAGGTCTTGAAGAGCAACTCCAGTACCAGGGGGAGCAATCCTAAAAACCATGCTGTCAAATGATTCAGGAAAAGCTTTCTAGGACAGGCAAAAAATATTCTGGGACAAGTGTAATCCCACAATTTGTCCTGCTTCAGGAATTTTGGAGCCTTCTCTGTGAGCCTCACATCTTTTTCCCTTTCTTTTCTTTCTGCTTTTCCACAATGATTCTTGTGACACTTCAAGGAGGAACTACAATTCCACAGGACTTTTTGTTCCATCAGAGAGCGAGGCACGTAATCCTCACATAAAGACCGAGCTTCTATGACTGAAACTCATCCTCAGGGGGCCACAGAGGGTTAAAGAAGAAATACACAACATAGAAAGAGGCCAACTCCCTCCCAGTCAGAAAACCTGCAAGCTCTATTCACACTGAATAAACTCACTTTTCCTTTCTTAAGAATAATCTTCATTCTTATGTCACTTTTGCCAACTTCAAATACTCACACAACTAAGTCCCAGAGACCACTTGTTCCTCTGATGCTGAGCAAAGAGGAGACAGGAGCACTTTGAACCCTGGACAAAGACAGTCTGATCCTGAAGATTCTTTGCTTAAGGCACAAATGTACCTGTCTGTGTGACATTTTAGTGATGTGTATAGCATCATCTTTTATGAAAGACTGTGGCGTGAGGCCTCATGATGACTCCCTATGAGGATGGTGACAGCACATTAATGAGGGAAGGGGCAGCTGGTGGGGGCAGGGAGGGTGAACCCTATTACTGTAGGAGACCAAAGTGATGAGGGCACCTCGGACCCAGCACCTCCCAAGTTTGGAGGACAGTTTCCGGAAGTGGGGAGAGGAGGGACAGGAAGTTCCAGCTCCCATTTTGTCTCTTGTTGATTCCTGAGTAACTGAGTAAGTTCTTTTGCTCCATTTCTTCTAGTTTTGTCTTCGTCAAAGTACCCTAAAGGAAGAACTGGTCAATTCCAAACACCCTAAGAAATGGGCAGGGAACTCATGCTGGGGAGAGACTGTTGCCTTCACATGTGCCCCCTTCTTAGGGTACAGAGATAAACCTACACACTGTGCATGAGCAGCGCTCTGTCCTTCTAAGACGTGGGGAACATTGACAGGCCTGGCCCTGGCTCTCACTCCTGAGCACATGGCCACTTTCTACTCTCCATTTTATGGGCACACAGGTGACCCACACTCGGTGGTGACATTTTTCAGAGTTCCCTAGCCCCAAACCTCCTCAATCTTATAAGTGCAATGCCCCTGCTTTCTTAGGTAACCCTGACTATTGAATAGTTTATCTCCTCTAGGATAAATGAAAATGATCAATGCCTCCCTCCAACACATCGGCAGAAACTTCTCTCCCCACAGTATAAAGAGTCCTCTTTATGACTCTTTGCATCCTCAGTCCCTAGCAAAATACTAGCAGACACATATCTCCATATGCTGCACAGTAAATATGTTCATTGAGCATCTCTGGCCTGCTGACTACCTACTGACCTCCTGTTTCCACATCTGTCACTACATGGTCACACTCCACAGAGTGCACAGCGATCCTCTAACATTTAAGATCATTTATTCTGACAGTAATGTCTCTAGTCCTTACCATGGCCACAGAGTCATCTAGGATGACCCCTGGTGACCTCCCTCCCTCAATTTGTTTTTGCCCATTTTCCCCTTTCTTTCCACAACTCCATGCCAGTCACACTGGTCTGAGTCTCCCTTGGGTACGCCAAGTGCACCCTATCTTGGGGCCTTTGCTCTAGCTGCTACCAAGTGGCTCCCTCTCTTCCTAGCACTCAAGCCTGTGTGCACAGGACTTTATCAGAGGGGGTTGTCTGTTCTCCTCTTCCCCACAGGCCTCATCACCATCCAAACTATACTCTTGGGTCCCATGTGCTTTCTGTCCTTGCCCTTGCACCGAACCCTTGGTAGCTGTATTCTAGGAGAGCCAGGGGCTGAATCCTCACATGGTCTACGTCTACCTCCCATGCAGCGGGTCTGGCAGGAGCTCAGACAATGCATGAGCCAAGGAGAAGGTTGACTGTGAATAGCCACATGTGCCCCAATGTGAAACCCACTGTCTATGCTCTGACAGTACCGCTAGCCTCTGTGCTTTGTGCCACACGAGGGTCTGTCCCTGTCCCTGTCACACACCCTAGAGCTGTTGCATGAAAATGAAGGGTGGAATGGGCAGCAACAGAGTTAGTCTGGAAAGCAGCTCGAATTTCTTATTTTACAGATGAAGGAGCTGAGGCCCAGGCAGGAGCAGGGGCAGGTCCAGGGCCACCAAGGAAACCAGTGGCAAAGTCATATCAGCAGTCTAGGTCTTCCACTCCAATCTGGGATTCTTAGCTCTACACCATAGAACTTCTCAGTTATTCTAAATCCAGTCACTTCTAAAATATAGTAAATGGCAATTATTTGAAATATGCAAAGGGAAATTATATGATGGCAAGGCCTGAATCTCAGACCAAAAGCAGTTTTCCCCAGAAACAAACTAACAGAACAAGCCCTTCAGTACTCTGTGGGAGACAGTTCTGAGCTCTGCTGCCCATTAGCTAACTTCTTAGTGATGTACATGTACTGTGTTTCTTCTTAGTCTCTCTTTTGTGAAGAAGCAGGAGAACGGCTTAATAAACACTGAGCACTTTATTTTTGTTTTCTTTCTGCCATGCAGGTGAAGTAAGTTTGAAGATGTTTCCTTACAAATATGATGGTATTTATGCATGACAAAAGGCACAGGAAAAAGATTTGACTAAACGAGGGGTGATAAAATTGTGACTGCAACTCTGTAGATAATCTTAAAGAGTCCTTTCTACTTTATAAAAAGTCTTTTATATGAATCAATGGAAATGAGAAGCAATATTTGAAGCCCTGGAGAAGCCCAGGGCCCTCTGTAGTACTGTAATTTCAATTGGGCCAGATGTCCTTGTGTTATAAGTGATATGATCATTTTCTAGAAGTCTCAGAACAAAGTTCTAATAGGGCTGCAGCTAGCAACTAAGTGAGTCCATTCTAAATACAGCAATGAAGAGTAAGGATATAAAGTTATGCTGTATACACACTCCCCACTCCATTCATACAACATACCCACCATATCCATGCGATAGGACTACACTGGAATTAGCAAACACAGAATTTACACATTCAAGTGAGTAGGTTGTACCTTTAGAAGTTCTGTAATCAGTACCTGGGTATTACATGTACATTCCATCAAAGCCATCATCACATAGCATTTTTCTGGGGCCTTTCTTTTAGCCACAGGCTCTCCAGATCCAGTGTGCATAAGGGTCACCCAGGAAACATGGAGGCAGGCAGATCCTTAGGGGTCTGCATTTAACTGAAATCAGTTTTCTGACAAGCACTTTTGAATATGTCTTATCTATGTGAACAGTAGTGCTTTAAAATAACCCAGATTTGATCCATAACCACAAAAGTTATCAGGGTA
>PVIR01021737.1:0-29080 GCA_004026965.1 Petromus typicus
TATGACAGATGGTGGACAAGGCTCAAGAGACGACTGGGTTAGTTCTCAGGCAAGGTCACATGATAGTCAGCAGTGACAGGGAGAGTTGCACCCCAATGCCCTGCCCCCGCCGCTGGACCCCCTGGAGATGACTCGTGCTGGGGCCCTGCAGGTGCTCATCGGAAGCCAGCTACCCCACCCTTTTGGGCTAACCCTCTATGGAGAGCGAATCTACTGGACGGACTGGCAGACCAAGAGCATCCAGAGCGCCGACAGGCTGACCGGGCTGCACCGGGAGACCCTGCAGGAGAACCTGGAGAATCTCATGGACATCCACGTCTTCCACCGCCGGCGGCCCCCAGGTGAGTCACCCTCAGCCCACCGTGGCTTCTCCTTGGCCCTGTTAGGCCGGCCTGGCCCACTGATCTCCCTCTTCCTTACAGTGACCACACCGTGTGCTACGGAGAATGGTGGCTGTAGCCACCTGTGTCTTCGGTCCCCAAATCCAAGTGGCTTCAGCTGTACCTGCCCCACAGGCATCAACCTGCTGCCTAATGGCAAGATGTGTTCTCCAGGTGAGCCGGAGCAGGGCTCGCAGAGCGGATGGAGCCTGTCTGGTGTGCTCTGAGAACCTGAGTCCCGGTGCCTCCAGAGGGTCAGGGGAGAGGCTGCAAGCTTTTGGAAGAATATGGGGGGCCTCAGCATGACTCAGGCAGACAGGCAGTGTCCCCTGGTTCCCGTGAGGTCTTTGTGCATATGAGAAAAAGCTATTCCTGCCTCAAGATGACTTTCTTTCTTCTGAGGAAAGTGTGGATTCGATTAGAGCATAATTTACATCCCAGCACTGTAAGAGGGTCCTGGAAGCAGGACCTGGCCACCCAGGGGTCAGATGTCACATCTTCTCTCTGTGTAACTTGCCCTTGAACTCTTAACCTCTGGAGGAATTTAAATGCCCCTACATTGTGAATAAAGCCATCTGGGGGTCTTTCTGGTCACTCTTTCATTTATGGTCATGCTGTGTAGCACAGGCTGGCCTCAAATTCATGGCAGTCTTCCTGCCTCAGCCTCCTGAGTGATGGAATTACTGGCATACACTGCCATGCTCTGCCCTTTATTGAGCATCATGGCACAGGATCCTTCAAAGAGCTCTGCTTCCATATTAGTAATGAAGAGATATCATTTGTGAACACGGGTGAGAGCTGGTGCTTGGGGCCTTACACACGTGATCGCTTTTAATCCTGATAGCCACCCCGTTGTCCCCATGTTACAGATCAGGAAACAGGCTTAAATCATTCTGTTAACTGTGCAGAATCACACAGGTCACAGCTAGCACTCACAGGGGTGAGCTTCGGCTCGCCAGACCCCACGCCCTCGTAGAGGCCCCGCTAGAGCGATGGTCCCCTCCTCTCTCCACCCGGACAGGCATGAACAGTTTCCTCATCTTCGCCAGGAGGATAGACGTGCGCATGGTCTCCCTGGACATCCCTTACTTTGCTGATGTGGTGGTGCCAATCAACGTTACCATGAAGAACACCATTGCTGTTGGAGTGGATCCCCAGGAAGGTCTGTGGGCCTCCCTTCCCTCGGGCCTTTGTGCCTGCCTGGGACCAATGGCTGTCCTTCCTCTCCTGCCGCCTTTGCTGCAAGCTGCCCGTTCCCATCCCTGCGTGTGCAGGACTCCTGATGGAGGTTTCGGGGCTCTCCTCTCTCTCTCTGCCCAGGGCTGCTATATTGTTCTCTCTCCTTTGCTTGCTTCTGCGAAGCACCGCAGGGCTGTGTGGCCCCGGTCAGGGGGGACTGGGGTTGAGCCAGACCTTCCCTCTCCAGGGAAAGTGTACTGGTCTGACAGCACGCTGCACAGAATCAGCCGGGCCAACCTGGACGGCTCACAGCACGAGGACATCATCCTGACAGGTGGGCCTTGTCCCCAGCCCAGGCCACCTGTCTGCCCGCGGAGCCAGGGAAATGGCCCATCTGCCCTTCAGCAGGGGCCAGCGTGCTCTTCTGCCTTCCCGCAGGGCTGCAGACGACAGATGGCCTCACAGTGGACACCATTGGCCGCAAAGTGTACTGGACAGACACAGGAACAAACCGGATCGAAGTGGGCAACCTGGACGGGTCCATGCGGAAGGTGCTAGTGTGGCAGAATCTGGACAGCCCACGGGCCATCGTGCTGTATCACGAGATGGGGTGAGAGCCGGCTCCGTCTCTGGGTAGCAGGAGGCGCCAGCTGATCTGGGAGTGGCTGAAGTGAAGGGAGGCAGCGGAGAAAGAGTGTGTCACACCGAGGTTCCCCTGCCTTGTGGCTTACTTCAGCGGATGGCAGACAGAGTAGAGGTTAAAAGTGAATTTTGGCAGGTGTGGTGATCCATACCTGTCATCCCAGCACTCAGGAGGCAGAGGCAGGAGGATTGCCATGAGTTCAAGGCTAGCCTGGGCTACATAGTGAACTCAGGGTCAGCCTAAACTAAAATGACACCCTGTCTCCCAAAAAAAAAAGTATGAGTTTTAAAATAGGCATGAGGCACACATTTATAATCCCATTACTCAGGAGGCTGAGGCAGGAGGGCATTGTGAGTTGGAGACCAGCTTGGGCTGTATGGTGAGTTCATGGCTGACCTGGATCACATAGTCTGTTTCAAAACAAAAACAAACCATAAAAGCATGAGTTTTGGAGCCAGCAAATGAGCATTTACATTTTCTCATCATGTATTAGCTGTGACCTTGGGCCTTGTTGCTAACCTCTCCAGCCCTCAGAGCCCATCCCTTAGTACGAAACGGAGCCCTCCTGCCCTGTTAGGGTGAAGTGAGGCGGGGCAGAGTCTGGCCCGCTGTGCATACTCAGGGCTCAGCTTCTCTCCCTCCTCAGGCTCATGTACTGGACAGACTGGGGGGAGAACGCCAAGCTGGAGCGCGCCGCCATGGACGGCTCCGAGCGCACCGTGCTCATCAACAACAACCTGGGCTGGCCCAACGGGCTGACGGTGGACAAGGCCAGCTCCCAGCTGCTGTGGGCCGATGCCCACACCGAGGTCAGAGCCAGCCCCACTGCTTCCAAAGGCCTGGGGAAATGGGAGAGGCCCCCAGGGCTCCACTGGGCATCACAGTCAACTTTCCTTCCCCTGCAGCGAATCGAGGCCGCTGACCTGAACGGTGGCAACCGACACACACTGGTGTCACCGGTGCAGCACCCGTATGGCCTCACCCTGCTGGACTCCTACATCTACTGGACTGACTGGCAGACCCGTAGTATCCACCGTGCCGACAAAGGGACTGGCAGCAATGTGATCCTGGTGAGGTCCAACCTGCCAGGCCTCATGGACATCCAGGCTGTGGACCGGGCGCAGCCACTGGGTGAGAAGATCCGTGGGCTGAGTCGGACGGAGCCTCCGGGTCTCTGGGCCTCCATAGCAGAAATAGATGCAGAGCGTGGAACTCTGTGCAGGCAGAGAGAGTGTCCTGCCTCTGCCCCCTTCCAGGACCAGGCTGGGTTCCCTGTGGGGACAGCTAGTGCTGAGCTGCACAAGGCTGTCGCTTCCAGAAGGCTCAGACACTTCTATCTCAGCCCTGCTGAACACTGAGCCCAGGACATGAGGCTTTTGGGAGCATCAGTGTCCCGGGCCAGCTGTGGAAGCTTGTACCTCTTTCTTGCAACCAGGTCTTAACAAGTGCGGGTCGAGAAACGGCGGCTGCTCCCACCTCTGCCTGCCTCGGCCTTCTGGCTTCTCCTGCGCCTGCCCCACTGGCATCCAGCTGAAGGCAGATGGCAAGACCTGCGACCCCTCCCCCGAGACCTACCTGCTCTTCTCCAGCCGCGGCTCCATCCGGCGGATCTCGCTGGACACCAGCGACCACACTGACGTGCACGTCCCCGTGCCTGAGCTCAACAACGTCATCTCACTGGACTACGACAGCGTGGACGGGAAAGTCTACTACACAGATGTCTTCCTGGATGTGATCAGGTGGGAGGCTCAGGCTGCTCGCCATCGGTGGGGTCATGTTGACTAGAGGGCAGCCGAGTGACTTGGCAGTTTGGGTGCTGAGTTCTAATCCTGGATTCTTTTCTATATAGTATTATTTTTCAGAGTAGAGCTCACGTGTTTTACTTGTTTAAAAGTGATGTGAGTCTTTTCTCTTTAAGAGCCTGGGGCAAGAGGATCATAAGTCATAGGCCAGCCTCGGAAACATAAGAAGACTTCATCTCAAAAAATAGAGGCAGGTGTGGTAGGAGCGTATGACTATAATCCCAGCACTTGAGAGGTTGAGGCAGGAGGATCACTGAATCTGAAGCCAGCCTAGGCTTGGCTTCAGCTTGCAATCCTCCTCAGCCTCCAAGAGCGCTGGGATGATAGGCAAGCGCTTCCACGCTTAGCTCAGCACAAGCTACTAATATACCCCTCAAGAAATATCCCTATTTCCCACAGTGTTGCGGGCCCAGTGAATTCCAGGCAAGCATGAACTATGTAGATAGACCCTTTCTCAAAAAATAAGTAGGTAATAGCAATAAATAAAGAATATATGAAATTTTCTTATCAAAATTTTCTTTTCAGTGAACAAAGGTAAACTAGTAGTATAAGTGAAACAAATGAGTATAAATATAACTTTTTATGTTATTTTTTATAAAATTATTTTATTTTTTCATAAAATAATATTTTTTAAAGTATATGGAAATCTAGTGATAAAATACAGATTTTTAAAAACAGATAAAGTTAGATTGAGGACCTCGAGCCTCCCACACCTAGCCCTGGGCTCTGTCCCTTGACAGGTAGATAGGAGCCCTGGCCCAATATCAAGGCTCATGGTGGATTATAAAGTTATTTTTGTGGAGACAGTATTGTATGCAGTTCAGGCTGGCCTTGAACTGCATGTGTAGCGCAGGCTGATGTTGAAGTCAGAGTGATCCTCCTGCCTTAGATTCCCCAAAGCTGAGATGGCAGGCGTCCAACACTACACACATACCTGTTCTTTAAATTTGATTCCAGGATCAGGGATATAGCTCAAGCGTTACCACACCGTGGTTGGAAACCCAAGGGCCTGAGTTTAGTCCCCGGTACCACACACACACAAAAAAAGTCAAAAACATAAATTTGATTCCAGTACTGTTCAGTAATGTGATACTGTGCTGCCGGTGAGCAGTTTACCGTGACAGAAATTCTCATGTGGAGAATAGGGACATTTGTCTATTTCCTGAGGGGTATATTAGTAGCTCGTGCTGAGCTAAGCGTGGAAGCGCTTGCCTATCATCCCAGCACTCTTGGAGGCTGAGGAGGATTGCAAGTTGAAGCCAAGCCTAGGAAAATTAGGTAAAGAAATCTTGTCTCAAAATAAAAAAGGGCTAAGGCCAGGGATGTAGCTCAATGGCACCACCATCCACCAGAAAAGCACACGGTCCTAAGTTCAATTCCCAGTACCAAAAAAAAATTAAAAAGAGCTGAGATGTAGCTTGATGTGAGTCTAGATTCAGTCCCCAGTACAGGGGAAAGAAAAAGGAATCTCATGCTGGGAGCAGGTGGGTGCACATAGTTTATAACTTCAGAGTTCCCTAGAGCAGGGCTCTGTAAAAATCAACAGGTAGGTTTTGACAAATCTGCTTTCCTGCAATCACCTGTCCTGATCCTTGTCACCTCCTAAGATAGGTAGGGATGATGAACCTGTTCTCCAGGCATGCACAGGCCCCAAACTCCGCAGCCTGCATGCTGCAGGAAGCACTCTCCTCCCAAGAAGTCACTCATTTGTTCTGTTTTACTGAGCACTTACAATACTGGGAGCTGAGGAACGTTCTGGCAGGTAACTCTCTGTCTCCATAGAGCTTACAGTCTGTTGAGGGTCCAGTTGTGGATAGAAGGGTTTTCTATTTGTCCGGGTCCATCCGGTCACTCAGCCAATCCTGGACTCTCCCTAAGGCGGGCCGACCTGAACGGCAGCAACATGGAGACAGTGATCGGGCGGGGGCTGAAGACCACTGACGGGCTGGCAGTGGACTGGGTGGCCAGGAACCTGTACTGGACAGACACAGGCAGAAACACCATCGAGGCATCGCGGCTGGATGGCTCGTGCCGCAAAGTCCTGATCAACAACAGCCTGGATGAGCCCCGGGCCATTGCTGTGTTCCCCAGGAAGGGGTGAGTTTGTGACCAGCAGTGGAGTCCCAGGGAGAAGGAGGCCGGTAGCAGGAGGGCTAGATTTCACGGCCTTGGGTTGCCCCTGTATCCTGCCAACCCCTGGGCACCATCTCCCATGTCTTGGGGGTAATGCCACCGCTATGTCCCAGATACCTCTTCTGGACAGACTGGGGGCACATTGCCAAGATCGAACGGGCAAACCTGGATGGTTCAGAGCGGAAGGTCCTCATCAACACGGACTTGGGTTGGCCCAATGGCCTCACCTTGGACTACGACACCCGCAGGTAGGCATTGTGTCCCAACGCCTTGTGGGGAGGGGCTGGGCTAAGAAGAGCAGAGACTGGCATGAGAGGGTGACAAAGAAAAGCTTTGGAAGGCATTGTGGCTTAGCCTTTTCGGCAGGAGTCAGAGGATGACAGCTTGCTGAGCAGGAGTCCGGGGAGGACCCCGCAGGTCGCTGGACTTCCTGTGTCTCCCCTTTTCGAATTGCCAGCTTGCCTTGTCAGCTGGGGGACGTGCATCTCTAGCACTTCTTACCTGCTCAAAGCCCAACTGGTTCAGCTCCTTTCTAGACAGATGGTCGCTTTCAGGAACAGATGCCTCCTTATGGGGAGAGCTGGGCTCCCGGGCAGACCTCTGGGACAGCCACACACCTCCGTTTCTCTTGGCAGGATCTACTGGGTGGACGCTCACCTGGACCGCATTGAGAGTGCCGACCTCAACGGGAAGCTGCGGCAGGTCCTGGTCAGCCACGTGTCCCATCCCTTCGCCCTCACACAGGTACAGCTCAGGAGTGAGGTCCCTGCACCTCCCCAGTGGCGTGTTTGCTCTGGATCCAAAGCCCCCAAGTCCCGTGCTGCCCCATGTTCCAGCGTTCGCAGGGCAGCTCTCTGTGGCAGTGCATGGAATCAGCTTGGAGCGTGTGATAGTGCAGGTTCCCGGCCTGGGAATATGCATTCTGATGAGTTCCCTGCTTCGTCCTAAGTGCCAGAGCTCGGGCACTGACGAGGCAGAATGGCTTAGCGGCTGGTGCTTCAGTACTTCAGTGAGCCAGGTACACGAGTTCAAGTTCAGTCTGTATTATTGTTGAATAAGTGTGTGACTCTGAACAAGAAATTAAACTTCTCTGATCTGTAGTAACATACAAAAGAAATCAGTTTAGCAACCAGCATCCTCCAGAAATATATACAAAGCCGTCGAATTCTCTCTGGCAGGCAGTAGGTGCTAAATTCTATTATCTCTGACCATCTTAATCATTTTTCAATGTCATTTTTGACATTTTCACTGTCTGTTCCGTCCCCTAGTTGAGAATTTTATCATGACTGCATTAGAAGGAAGCTGGCTGTAGAATTTAAAGAGGAAATTTGGCCCAGAGCCCTGAGAAAACAGTTTGTTTGTAAGAACAAGGAGCCAGAAGACCACCCGGTCCTCTGCTGTTGGCTGGGGAGGGACTTGGGCCCTCAGCTGACCAAGGATGGAGTGTAAATGCTATGAGTTCAGGAATGAGTGAAGCATATTTTTGTCCTGAAGAACACCACCAGGAGGGACAGTCGGAGAGACATGTAGACCGGTCACCATTGTTCAGGGAAACTCAGGTGCAGAAATGTCTGCCAGATGGGCTCAGCATGGCACAGAGGCAGTGACAATATGGTCTGGGGACATTTCTGGGGCACACGCAGGTTCACCCGGTGGGTCCTTGGGCAGAGAGCATAGCCCAGAAACCACCCTGGGGTCTCATGGCCGAATCCCCCGTTGTGTCCCCCCTGAGCAGCAGGACAGGTGGATCTACTGGACAGACTGGCAGACCAAATCCATCCAGCGTGTGGACAAGTACTCAGGCCGCAGCAAGGAGACGGTGCTGGCCAATGTGGAGGGGCTCATGGACATCATCGTGGTCTCCCCTCAGCGGCAGACAGGTGGGCCCTTGGTTCCAAGCCTGCATCCTGGCCTCTGGTGCGATGGGTCGTGGCCACCAAAGTACAACTGGTGACCAAGACACTTCAGGGGCCACCGGAGAGCCTGCTGACTGGTGTTTTCCCCTGCCATGGGTGGCTCCTTGCCCTGCTGTTCCTGGAAGGGGGGTTGTGTTAAATTGGGAGACCTGGTTGTGTCCCAGCCCCGGTGCTCATCTGCTTTGTCTCCAGGGACCAATGCCTGTGGGGTGGACAATGGTGGCTGCAGCCACCTCTGCTTTGCCAGAGCCTCGGACTTCGTGTGTGCCTGTCCTGATGAGCCTGATAGCCGGCCCTGCTCCCTGAGTGAGTGGCACTCAGTGGCCCCAGAACTATGGGGTCCTTAAAGGCCAGAGGACCACTGGCCTCCACTTTATCCTTCTTGGTAGGGTGCTCCTTTAGGAAGAGTGACCGGAAGTACAGTGTTAGGGGTTCAGAATTGCTCAGACTTGAGCAAGTGCCTTGGTCTTTGGCACTTACTAGACCAGAATTCAAGTCTTGGCAGGTGTAGGCTCACACCTATAATCCCAGCAGTCAGGCTAAGGCAGGAGCATCACCATGACTTTGAGACTAACCTGGGCTATATAATGAGTTCAAGATTAACCTGAACTGCATAGCAAGACCCTATCTCAAAAAACAAAATGGAATTTGAGTCTTCCGGATCCAGGGCCCCTCCGTGGGGTGCATCAATGCTATATTTTCTCTATTTGACCTCTTAGGCCCACCCACAGCTATTCGTAGTGAATCCACATCCTGTCTACTTACAGTAGTAAATGCGGGTATCTGGGATGAAGGCTCCTCAAAGATTGCTTCGCCAAGTTCTCTGACTGCTACTCTTAGACTCTAGGAAAAGATTTGGGGCTCCTGTGGCCTACTCCAATCCTCTTTCCTCTCCAGTACCTGGCCTGGTGCCCCCAGCTCCCAGGGCTACCAGCATGAGTGAAAATAGCCCAGTGCTCCCCAACTCGCTGCCCCCTACCTTTCGCTCTTCTACCAGCAAGACCCGCACAGCACTGGAGGAAGTAGAAGGAAGGTAAGTAGGGGCAGCACAGGGCTGAGGGCCACTGACCACCAGACTGTCTCCTTTAGACTGCAAACAATCCTTTATCTCAGAGAGCGAGAAGCTTTCAGAGCAGCTTCCAAAAGAAACCACTTGGGAAGAGTCTCCACAGACATTTTCTCCCTCCTTCCTCTGCCTCTAAGACATGTGTGTTCTCACGTCATAGGTCTAGTACGTGCTCTGGTCCTACAGTGGTCTCCAGGTGTAGCTTTATGACTCATCAGGATTTTCTCAGGAGTGTTATGGCCCTGACACTCAAACACATGTGTACACACACACACACACACACACACACACACACACACACACATACACACACACACACTGTTATTAAATAAGCAAATAGAGAATAGTTTTTAAATCCAGTACATTTCATTAGTTAGATGAGCTTTAATTTTCTTTTGGGATTTTTTTTTTTTTTTTTGAGACAGGGTCTCACTTTGTAGTTCAGGCTGGCCCTGAGCTCAGCCTCAAACTCACATCACAGCAATCCTCCTGCCTCTGCCTCCCGAGTGCTGGGATTACAGGCGTGAGCCACCACGCCCGGCACTGTGGTATGTGGTACTGGTTGCTGCTGGGCATGAGTCTCCACACCCAGTATCGTATGTGGTTAACCGGGGAATCGAACCCGAACCCACTGAGGCGCCAGAACCACTGAGCTAACTCCCCGGCCTACTTTTGCGGGGTTTTAAAATTTGTTTTATTTCATTTTGTTTTTCAGTACTGGGGATCAAACCCTGGGCCTCACACGTGCTAGGCAAGTGCTCTGTCCCTAAGCTACACCCCCAGAACCTCGCTTTATTTAGAAAACTAAAGACCCCACTCAGGCCTCTTCTTACTGTCCTAGTTCTATGTGAAGAGCCAGTGCAGCTCGGTCTCCTATTCCGAGCAGCTTCCTCCAGGGTTTCAGGAGACGCCTGTAAGTGCTGCTCATAATGCGCACAGAGAAGCTGGCTTTGAGCATTTCCAGAGAGTTACTCAGGCACTCTCCGGTGCCTTGCCTATTCCCTGGTGGAAGTGTGAAGGTAGAAAAACAATTTTTTTTACCTCATGATATGTGAACCTGATAATAATCCTTAGGCAATCAGATTTACTCAGCTACCAGCGCTTCCTAATCCTCCTGATTATTTATGAAAGTCTAGTATTAGAACTGGGCATGGTGACTGCTGCCTGTAATCTCAGCACTCTGCGAGGCTGAGGCAGGAGGATCATAAGTTTGAGCCCAGCCTGAGCTACTTAGCGACTTATCAAGAACCTATCCCCAAAAAAGAGAAAAGACAGGGGCTGGGATATAGCTCAGTGTGCCCCGGGTTCAGTCCCTGGTACAAGGGAAGAGAGAGCAGAAAGCAGGCATGGTGTTGATGCTCTTAGCGTTTTCTCTGCAGATTTCCAGCTCCCTCCCACCCTGCTTCTCACCTGTGAAAGGGACACAGTTGAGGACACACTTAAAGCGATGTGGCCAGTTCACACTGATCCTCTGTTCCCGGTCCTACTTCTCCCTGTCTCTGCTGTCTCCAGCCTGGTGGGTCCTCAGACCCAGAACCCCACTTCCAGCTTCTGTGGGTCAGGTGGCCTTCAGGTTCAGTTTCCTGTGCCTACAGGTGCTCTGAGAGGGATGCCAGGCTGGGCCGCTGTGCACATTCCAATGAGGCTGTACCTGCTGCACCAGGTAAGTCCTAAGGGCACCACTGTTTTGGATGAGACGATGGAAGGACTCTTAAGTCTCCACTGATGTCTTTCATACCCTTTGTGGGGACCCTTATGGGGGTGATGAACTCTTGTCTTAGACTAAGTCCGTAGAAGTGATGATGGTTATCATGATCACCGTAAGCCACCATATGAGTACGGTAGCCCCTACCCATCGAGGATGTGTTCAGAGACCACTGGAAGATGCCTGAAGCCTTGGGCAGTACAGAACCTTATAAATACTGTGTTTTTTCCTATACCAATAATACCTATGATAAAGTTTCATTTATAAAGTAGTAAGAGATTAACAATAGTAAAAGGGTAGGGGTAAGTAAAGAAGGGAAGGGAAAAAATTTTATGATTTAAAAAGAGGAAACAAAGCTTACATGTATAGGGGGGTGGAGGATTGGTGGGCAGGGGAATGGGAAAAAAATGAGAAGTTGTGTCATGTACTGATACAAATTCTCAATGTCGATTGTGATCACAACGTGTATATAAAATGTACCAATAAAATTTAAATTAAAAAAAAAACAAACAGGGCCAGGGATTTAGCTCAGCCTGCCTTGCAAGTGTAAGGACCTGGGTTCGATCCCCGGTAACCACATACAATAATGCTGGGCATGAAGACTCACACCCATCAACAATCAGAACCACATACGACAGTGCCAGCATGGTGGCTCATGCCTGTAATCCCAGCACTTGGGAGGCAGAGGCAGGAGGATTGCTGTGAGTTCAAGGCTGAGCTTTCCGCCAACCTGAATTACAAAAGCAAGACCCTGCTCAAAAGAAACACAAACAAACATTAGTAACAAGTAATAAGGTGGAACAGTTCTAACACTATTCTGTAATAAACTGGGTGTGGCACCACACACCTCTAATCCCAGCACTCAGGAGGCTGAGGCAGAAGGATCACAAGTTTGTGGCCAGCCTGGGCTACCTAGGGAAGTCAAGGTCCTGCACTACATAGCAAGGATCTGTCTCAACAAAAGCAAAAACAGCTCCAGGGATTTACTCAGTGGTCCTGTACCTGCCACGAAAGCACAAGGACCTGAGTTTGATCTCCAGTACTGGAGAAAAAAAAGCAAAAACAAGAAAACAAACTACAAAAATAATGTAATAAAAGTTATGTTAATCTTCTTATGTATATACATACTCATTTAATTTCCATCAGCCCTATAGCCTATTTATTATTTACATTTAACTACAGGGAAAGTGGACATAGCCTTAGAAGTTCTGAATCTTGCTTTAAGTCGCAAAGCTGATAAGTGGTGGAAATAGAATTTGAAATATTGGCAGAGTAACAAGTTCCCCTCAGCCCTTTGTCCTACCTACCTCCTGTGACGTCTCTGAGTAGGAGGTCCCTTGCCAGCCTCCGATGGTGTGAGAGCCAACACTTGCACCTTGAATTTGACGGAGTGATATGAACCTATGATCCTGGCTGCTACAGAGGCTGTGGCAGAGGAGTTTGGGGTCAGCCTGAGGAACCCAGCAAGACCCCATGTGAGAGCCGGGCCTGTCATCCCAGCCCGTGGGAAACTGAGACAGGAGGGTCACAGCACGTCTCAGGACAGCCTGCGCTACAAAGACAAAACAAACTTGAAAAATGACTCCATGTGGGGAAAAAAAAACGAGAGCCCTTCTTGTTTCTGTCCCTCGCACTGGTGCCAGCTAGAAGGTGGTCAGCGCTCCCTGCCTAGTGTCTCTTTCTCCTCTAGGTGAAGGACTTCACATCAGCTACGCCATTGGAGGGCTCCTTAGCATTCTGCTGGTGCTGGGGGTGATTGCGGCTTTGATGCTCTACAGGTAACCTCGGCTCTGCTCTTGGGTCCTTGTTAGCGCGTGTTTGACAGCTGGGGCTCCGCGCTTCACCGAACCGACCTCTGAACAGCCTGGCTCCGAGGTTGGCTCCCTGCGGAGCAGACGAAGGAGCAGAGAAGCCTCACTTCTTGCTCTTCCTCCCCGTCACAGCCCACACACTTTCTTCATTAAATGATCACAGCAAAGCAGCCCCTGGGATCCAGAGGAGGATGCCAGGGGCACGGAGGGCACTACCCTGAGCCACACAGTGAGTGGCAAAGCTGACTGCGGCACCTTTGCTTTTCCCATCCTTCACTGTACGCTCAACCAGTGGAATAGGAAGTAATTTTCCTTCACGCACTCACACCCTTTACAGCTATGGTGGTTGACAGCATCGCTCAGTAGTGATCCTCCTGAGAAGACAGAATATGTCATTTTCAATTTAGGATCTTTTCATGTGCCTCTTTATATTCTTCCACAAATGCTTTAAATACATCTTACAGCAAAAAGGCCCAAATGTTGCTGATCGTCATCATAACAACAATGTCACTTACCGCTGTGTGGATATATCAATGCCACAACAGCCTAGTCACACAGGTATAATTATTCCCCACTTTGCACGTGAGACTCTGAGGCTAAGAAAGTTTGGATTATGTTTACCAGGATCTCAGCTAGTAAGTAACAGAGGTGCGATTGAAACAGAGATCTCTTCGGGCTGTAAAGCTCAGTGTGGTAGATACCCACATCAGCGTAACTCCAAAGTAGAGTCGTTTAAAATGACAACTACTTATGACCTCACAGTGTGTGGATGTGGAAATGTACATGCAACTTGGCTGGGTACCTCTGCCACAAGGTCTGTGCCAGGCTCTGCGTGCCAGCCTGGGTTGTGGCCTCATCTGAAGGCCTGACTGCAGAAGGGTTCCCCTCCAGATATAGCCAGGTAATTGTTGGCAAGATTCAGTTCCCTTGTGGCTGATGGCTGGTGGTGGCAAACCCTTGCCTCCTGGGCCTCTGTTTCCCCAGCACAATGTCGACCATGAGAACTTGCTGCCCCTACAGCGAGAGCAAGAGAGGAACAGAGGAGATATAATCCAAGATGGAAGCTAGTTTCTTTGTAACCTAATGTAGCATGCATAATGCAGTGCCACTGAGCTAAATCCCCGGCCCCATTGGTTTTATGTAACTTTTTATTAGAAGTGGGTCACAGTTACAGTGTACACTCCAAGGAATGGGATTCTGCAAGGTGTAAATACCAGGAGGCCCAGATCCCTGGGACTCACATGGAAACTTCCTTCCACATACAGCTGGTAAATTTCCCAGGTGTTACTCTACGAAGATCTGAATAACTTCTTATCTTTCCTCCTAAAGACACAAAAAATCCAAGTTCACCGATCCTGGAATGAGCAACCTGACCTACAGCAACCCCTCCTACCGAACGTCCACTCAGGAAGTGAAAATTGAAGCAATTCCGAAACCAGCCATGTACAACCAACTGTGCTATAAGAAAGAGGTATACATGGAAATTAATAGTCAAGGTTTTGGGTGCCTGGATGAGCCAGTAAGGGGTGTTGGGGTCCCATCTACCATTCTGGAAATTAGAGAAAACAGAAGAACTGAGTATAGTTTGGGTTTTGAGAGAATCTAAAAGACTTAAAGAGCCTTAATCAAGAGAAAGTTAAAAGGCAGACCCCAGAAGGAGACAGGTCAGAAAGCAGTGTGTGCCTCCCCGCTGGGAGTTATTCTTCTAGGATCCGAGGATTCTTTCCCTTTGGAATTGCAATTCCCTGCAGTGAAGCCATGACTCCCCTACATGGCACCCAAGAAACCCAGAGTTCTTGAACTCTTCGTTTTCTAACCTCTGTTCCAAGCTGACAGCACCAGAGGCTGGAATGGCTGGCTTTTCATCCCTTTTTCTGACCACAGGGTCTTAGGAGACTTTTCTAGGGTTCTGAAGACTTACCCACACTTGTTTTATTTCTTAACTGCTTTCTCACTACAGTGGAAAATTATTTCTGAATGTTCAGGCATGAAAAATAGTCCTGCTTCAGTGCGGCACGGTAATATCAGCTACACGCCTGTAATTTAGTTAGTTGGTAGGCTGAGGCAGGAGGACCACAAGCTTGAGGGCAGCTTTGAGGACAATTTAATGAGCATCTAACTCAAGATTAAGATAAAAAAGACTGGATTCAGCTCAATAGCAGAGCACTCGCCTAGCACGTAGGAAGCCTTGGGTTCAGTCTCCAGAAAAAGGGAAAAAAAGTAAAAGTCCCCTTTCCATAAGGGGTCTATAATATGAGGCTTCAGATTTTTCTGGAATGCTCTAAACCAGATTTTCTTCATTTTTCCTTGTCAAGACCCTAGTCAGCCTGCTTCCACGACGCTGCTCTCAGCCTGCAGGGCTTTCATGCATAATGAGTACAGAGTACACAGCCATCCTGTGCTTTCTGGACCCGTGACTTCCCATGTTTTAAAAACTCCTGTATAGCTCACGAGAGAGCCTGTGGGAGTAGCTGCAGGCCTGGGAAAGGCAGATCCTGCCTCACCGGGTGTGTTTGAAAGACTCATGAAGATTTTGGGGTCCTGGAGCGTTGGGTGCCACAGAAAAGAACCACACCCTGGGTCATCAGTTAGAAATTTTAAAAAACAGTGCAATGCGTGCTTATTACGTGCAAGGCCCCAAGTGCCATCCCCGGCACCACCAGGAGCAGAAGAGGGGGTGGAAAGTGTGTGACCTCGCTCTTCTCTTATTTTCTTCCTCCTCAGCAGCTCTTTCACCCCTCCGATAGCCTCTCACCCTTTCTCTTCTGATTTCCTCTTGACTTCAGGTACCCGTTACTGTGTGTGTGTCCAGGGAATGTTGTCCCCAGTGTTGCCAGTGACACGTGCCCCATCTGCCCCTGACTTACCCTGCATGTCCCTCTGATGAGGACTCTGAGTGGCCTACATCTTGCTTTACATTAATATCGGCTTGGAGGGCATGCTGGGTGAACGGGCACTTGTGCGTCCTGTGCATTGGCATGCTGTCTGTCTTCCTCTGCGTGCTGGGGACAGCTGTCACTCCCTCCGGCCAGGGCCCGATATCAAAGCTCCTAGTTCAGTGTCCTGCCGAACGCAGGGCCGATACATGTTTGTGGGGTTGAGTTGTTACTAACACAAACCAGCAGCTGCAGATCTTGTGGACGGAACCCAAAGCTATGGCCCCATTTGGTCCAGGCGGTGTGTTGATTCATTATCCCCAGAAACCAGGACTGAGACTACGCTTTGAAAGAACCATAAAAAGAGAATGCTAAGCAGAAATCCAGGCTGTCCTTGGAATGATCCAGGGCACTTGGGAATGATCTCACCAAAAAAGGTTGCAGGGGGCAGGGACTCCTTGGCTGGACACTTTAGAACTCAAGCTAATTTTCTAGAACTCTCCTGTCTTCCCTCCCAGATTTTCTCCTTAACAAAATTAGAAGAGATCCTTAGGAGCAAACCAGCACATAAAGTAGGTTAAAGTCCTAAATAAATGCACCATTGCATTTCTTTTGCCAGTTGATATAAATTATCAGCATGATGTCCTGTCACTAGACCACATTAACAGTAGCTAGCATGCTTTACTGCATCCTGTGTCCTGTGACCAACACCCTAACGATTATGTGCCTGTGCCTGCCTCGTTGAGCCCTCAGCAGTTGGCTGTGAAGTGTGTTACTCTGTCCACCCTGCACACGTGGGAACTGAGTCCTGAAGACATTAAGTCATTTGCCCGAGATGACGTAGCCAGTGAGAGGCTGGTGCAGGTCCGGAAGCCCTGGTTCTCCCCACGTGCTAATGATGATGTTGTTAAAAGCTGCCTCCTCCTTAAGCGAGGCCTCTGATCCCATTTACCATTAGTCTGTAGGGTTTGGGGTCATGCTCATCCCATCCACTTCCTTTTTCAGTTCATCAGGAGATCCTTTGTAGAGAGCCGAGGGACTGACCATCTATCCCCACTCTCCACCCTAGGGTGGACCCGACCATAACTACACCAAGGAGAAGATCAAGATTGTGGAGGGAATCTGCCTGCTGTCCGGGGACGATGCGGAGTGGGATGACCTGAAGCAGCTGCGCAGCCCCCGGGGGGGTCTTCTGAGGGATCACGTGTGCATGAAGACAGACACGGTGTCCATCCAGGCCAGCTCTGGCTCCCTGGACGACACAGAGACGGAGCAGCTGCTGCAGGAAGAGCAGTCCGAGTGTAGCAGCGTCCACACTGCAGCCACTCCAGAGAGACGGGGCTCCCTTCCAGACACGGGCTGGAAACACGAACGCAAGCTCTCCTCAGAGAGCCGGGTGTAAAAGCCCACGGCTCTCCCCGGCCTGCCTGTTCCTTCTCTGTGGACTTCCGGTGCTTGTGCTCGCTTATCCCGCAGGCCCCCTTCCCGCCCCATCACTGCTCCCAGCCCTTCCACGGGAGCCGTTTCCCACTGAGTTCGTAACTACTTGAGCACGAGAAACAAGGGTGGGCGTCGCAAGAATCGAGAGCTGGATTTTACCACGAACCTCACCTCTTGCATCCGTCCTGTGGTCCCTGAAGCGGGGCTCAGTGAAGACCCCTTATTAGTGCAGAGCTCCACCTCCCCTTCTCTGGGCCCCTCACTACCTGCTCCCCAGCACCAGCGCACGACCGTGCTCCCTGTCACAGCTAGCAGATGGCTTCTCTGAGAACTTGACCACCAGGGGCTGGACAGAGGGTCATAGAACAAGAGGGCTGATGGATGGAGGCTGAGAGGAGGAAGGGCGTGCCCAGCGGGTCTGGGCATCCTGGGAAACCTCCGGTTTCGTGTGGCTAATACGAGAAGGCTCTTGGGAGGACTCTGGTGGCCTGGGTGGCCTGTCCGTTGCTGGCAGTGGACAGTCTTCCAGCCCTAGGTGTCCCTGCTTTGCCAGTAGTAGGTGAGTGCGGCTCGCCCCTTCTCCCTCCTGCTGCGATGTCTGGAGACTCCTGCCTCCTGTGACTGGGGCCCCTCCAGGGCTGCTGGCTCTTAGGAGTTCCCTCTGGGTACCACCCCTGGCCAGTACCTGTCCCGAATCTTGGAAGTCACCGAGTGGGCAGCCAGTGGCTTGACTGGGGGATTTGGCCTCAGGAGCTTAGTCTGAGAAGCTTCCCTAGACCCACATAGCATCCTACCCGACCCTCGGGGTTCTGTCCTGCCTTCCCCCAGGCGCTGGGTTTCCCAGAAAGAGATCTTGTCTTTCAAGGAACTAAAAGTTCCCTGAAGTGGTCAGGAAGGACAAGTAGAGACATGGACCATCTGGGGACTGAAGAGGATTTCCCGTGTTCATTCTGAGCTGCTCAGGGACAGAAAGCTTTAGCTCCCTGAGGTGGTGACATTCCCATTCCAACTTTCCTCTCAGCAGACTGACTTTCCATGCTGAGAGGCCACCGCTGGGTCCTTGCTCGTTCCCACAGAGGGAGTGTGTCTCCGGCGTGGAGTGGGAGATTCGAGGCTTTCTGCTGCCCTAAAATTTCTCCCTGGCACTTCTTCACTTTGGAGGGCTTGATTTACTTTTTCTGACATAGCCTTATGGTACCAGCAATGTCCAAAGTCCTGCGGCAGAGAGGGCTAGAGGAAAACAAAGGGGTGAGCAGGGAGTAGGAAGGTAAGAGGAGCCACAGATGAAGTCCCCCCACCCCCTGGTCCAGGGTCGACCCCAACCTTTTCTTCTCCCCAGGGGACAGGAGCCAGAGAGGGCAATGGGCTGAGGAGGATTTTTTAGAGGAATTTTCAGGATTTGAAATAGCCCCCTTGGCTCTCAGAATTGACATCAGCGGCCAGACTTGTGGGTGGAGAAGAAGGCCAAGATCTAATCTTTTCTGGCCAGTTCTGTGATTGCTAAAGATGGATACCCAGCTGGCAGTACCCCTGCTTTCCATAGCCAGGCCCAGGTCTGGGCCACCACATAAGCCAAGAGGGCTAAAAACAGCACACCAAGTGGGAAAGATAGGGCAGGATTTCCAGGGAGCAGTGGGGGCATTTCACCGTCGATGAGATAGTAAACGAAGAAGCGGTTGAGCCCTTAAATTCACAGTTGGGGAGAAGAAAGTAAAAAGGAAAGGGGAAGTTCTTATTGCACTTGGGCTGTGCAGAATGTAGAAAGAACATATTTGAGAAAATATCTATTTGAGCACTGATTTACTCTGTAAAAAAAAAAAAAAAAATCTCTCTGTCCTAAACTAATGGAAGTGATCCTCCTGCGCTCATGTGTAATGGTTTTAACGTTACTCACTGGAGAGATTGGACTTTCTGGAGTTATTTAACCACTATGTTCAGTATTTTAGGACTTTATGATAATTTAATATAAATTTAGCTTTTCTTAATGACCTTCTCTGGCTTGGAGTCATGACTAATCCCGGAGCTCCCTGCCTGGCTGGGCCCCAGCTTCCTCGAGACCTCACCTCCAAGATGATGGTTGGGAACAGACAAGCAGGAAGGGGGTGAGGTCGAGACCAGAACTGACACCCCTAAAAGAAGGATGACAGGTTTCAACACACACTGGTTCGTCGTGGCTGCCTGAAGTCCTGCAGACTTGATGGATAAAGTGGCCTGGTCATTAGTGACATCTTGTTAGTGACACCGGAAGGAAATGTCCTGATGTGTGTACCGCGTGTCTTCTGTTTCTGTTCTGGGACTTTAAGGACTTCAGTGTCACAGAGCTTGACTTTGCCTTGCAGTGATGGTCGCTGGCAAGACTGTAATGTAGAAAGAAAAGTCCAAGAATAGGGACATGGGGAGCTAATTCTAGTCCCAGATCTGCCGCTGTCTGTTTGACTTTGGCAATTTCTTTTCTTTTTTTTTGAGACAAGGTCTCACTTTATAGTTCAGGCTGGCCCTTCACTCACTCTGTAACCCAAGTCAGCCTTGAACTCACAGCAATCCTCCTGCCTCTACCTCTTGAGTACTGGAATTACAAGCATGAGCCACCATGCCAGGCATTGTGGTATGTGGTTAGCAGGGGTCGAACTTGGGACTTTGCACTTGCCAGGCAGATGCAAGAACCACTGAGGAAGATCCCCGGCCCTAGATTCCATTTATTTCTTAAAAACTGCCCTTCCTGCTGGGTGTGATGGTACATACCTGTAATCTCAGCACTCTCAGAGGCTGAGGCAGGAGGATTAAATTCAGACCCCTCCTGGACAATTTAGGTGACTTAGCAAAACCCTGTCACAAAATTTAAACAAGGCCAGACATACAGCTCAGTGCAAAGATCCTGGTTCAGTTAATCCCCAAAGGTAATAGACAGACTTCTAGCCCCTCCACTGGAACTAGAGCTTGAAGATACTTTCTCCAGTTCTCTGGATATTGACAATATGCAGTGAAAACCGAATCATGCTGATGTCTAGGCAAGAGCCAGAAAATGATAACAAATTTCAGTAGTTGATTTTCTAAACAAGTCATAAACGTGCCTAGTGTCATACCACCTGTAACACGAGCACTCTGGGAGGCTGAGGCAGGAGAATGACAATTTTAAGTCCAGTCTGGGCAAGTTACAGATTTACTAGGGCTATGTCTCAAGAGATACAGGGCTAGAGCTGTAGCAGTCGAAGGCCCTGAGTTCGGTCCCCAGAACCACCAGACATATACACAGTGTCAACAGAATAATAATACCCCCCTCACTCCTCATCTGCTATCTATAACTGGATACTATCCAGGCCTAAATAAGAACTATAGTCTTACGGAGTTTCGAGTCTTGCCATGGCACGAGCACCACCTGCCCCATCCCACCCCCCAAAGAAGAAGAGAGATGATGAAAGCAAGAAAAGTAGAAGCTTCTTGCTGGGCGTGGTGGCTCACGCCTGTAATCCCAGCACTTGGGAGGCAGAGGCAGGAGGATTGCTGTGATGTGAGTTTGAGGCTGAGCTCAGGGCCAGCCTGAACCACAAAGCGAGACCCTGTCTCAAAAAACCTTAAAAAAAAAAAAAAGAAAAGAAAAGAAAAGTAGAAGCTTCTTGTATTTAAGGGACAAGAGTTCTGAGTGTAAGCTGTGCCACATCATTTACCATTCTGGTGAACAGTAATTGTGCCAGGACACGAGCAAGGGTTCTTTCTCCACTACTCTTTTAAAACAAAATTAAAAAAAAAAAAAAAAAGAGGAAAGGAATTTTGAAGATTGGGTTGATCATTCTTTGTCTGGATGTCAAACCTGAAATAGATAAGTCAAATTCTATACAGACATATTTTAGCAAACTACATTCCAAATAAAGTCAGTGCCTTTCTGTGTTATGAGACTGAACTGGAACTCAAGATGAAAAGATCTCTAGCCCATAGCAAGGTGTCCGTACTATGAACAAATGCTTCCACCAGACCTAGGTCTGCGGAAAATGGAAAAGCAGAGAATCGCGGTGACTCAGATAAGGCTTTGCACACCAGGTGAAGTCCGTCGTGGAACACCGGTGCACAACAGCAATCCTGAGGCTGAGGCAGGAGGATCACAAATTCAAGTGTCAGCTTGGGCAACTTAGCAACTTCCCAAGCTTTCTCTCAAACTAAATTAAGGTCTGGGCATGTGGCTCAGCGTGACGACCCTGAGTTGAATCCTTGACACCAGAGAGCACTGAGGGTACACGTGGCACCATGCATGGTGGTTCAAAGGAACCCAGCCAGCTGTAGTCCTCGCATTGCTATTTGTGGACATAATGTTGAGGGAGTGCAGCTTGGCGGTAGCGCCTTCGCCTAGGATGTGGGAGGCTCCAGGGTCAGTCTCCGGAACCTCACAGAAGCCGGTGAGCCCTTTTTAGGCTGAGGACGTCAAGTATCTTTTCTTTGCGGAGGGAGATGACTCAGCTGAACTGTCTAGCAGGGTGTGTGTCTGGGGATGTGTGCGGCAGACTGTCCTGAAATATCCCCTCGCTCACCCGTTTAAGATCTCTGTGGTCTTCCTCTTGTTGACCAGCCAGCAGAACCTAGCACAGCTCAGCAGAGGGAAGTTTTACTTCCAGCGAACACTCCGAGGCCCAATTTTGGGCAGCTTGACATGGTGTCTGAGTCGAGATGAGGCTGTGTTAGCCCCAGGCTACATAAATTGCTACTTCACTTTACTGGATCTTAAGAGCCAAGGATATTCTCATATCCCTTCCCCATGGCTTCCCCTCTGTCCCTCAAAAGCCTGCTGATCATCCACCACGAGTCTCCATCTCTCCCTCTGTGCCTTCCTCTGTGGTGGGACTGATATTTCTGCGGTTGGACTTCTTGGAAAGCTTTCATACTGGATGCCATGGAAAATAGGCTGGCGAGGGGTGTTATTTATTCCTGCATTTAACCAGCAGTTATCAAACGCAAGTGCATGGGCCTTACAGTCTTAGAGACCCCTTAAGCACAAAACCCATAGCTGCTTGACATCGAGTTAGTGTTGTCACTACCACCCACAAGGAATAATGTAGAGGCACTTGGCATGAAAGGCAAAAGGAAGTTATTATTGAAGCTGCTCCTTTTGCCAGGTGTGGTGGTATATGCCTGTAATCCCAGCACCTGGTAGGCTGAGGAAGGAGGATTGCTGAGAGTTCAAGGCCATCCTGTGCTACATAATGAGTTCAGGGCCAGCTGGATTACATAGCAAGACTCTGTCTAAAAGAAAAAAAGAAATGCTTAGTACAGTCCCGCAGCCGTGATGTTTGATAGTAGTTTTCTGCTTCCAGTTGTAAGAATGCAGGGTTTACTTTGACCCCTAATGCACACTGCCCAATGAATTTCATGCTCCTTATGTATAGAGAACTACTGAGAGGGACTGGGAATGAGCAACTCTCACACGGCTCAAATACATGGATAAATGCTATGAATGATAAGAGATGGTTGTTGAGCATCTGCTGTGGGCAAGTACCGTGTTAGGTTTCTAGGAGGCCCTGTGAGACCTGCCGTCCACTTGCTCCCCCGTCAGAACTCATGGCCTGCAGCCTACGACCCTGCCCAGCTACGCTGCCCTCCCAGTCCCTCAGATCTGTCAGGCTCGCGCCCAACACAGGGCCTCTGTGGAGCTGTTCCTTCAGCCTGGCACATTCTCTCCCTAGACATGTACACCATCAAATCTTTGCTCAAATGTAATCCCAACGAAACCTACCCTGACTACATCCTTAAAAGTGACAGTCTTCCCAAACTACCCCGTTACGTTTTATCTTTTCCCCGCTGCACATATTATCTAATAACATACTGTATGATTTATTTATATGGTAAGTTCTATGTTGCCTGACCAATAAGCGCTCTCTGAGTAGCAGGATTTTTTCTTTGAGACAGTTTCACTAAATTGTCCCGTTTGGGTTTAACCTTGTGATCCTCTTTGTGCGCTGGGGTGGTACACATCTGTAATCTCAGCACTCAGGAGGCTGAGGCAAGAAGATCTCTGTGAGTTTGAGGCCAGCCTGGGCTACATAGTGAGGTCGAGAAAGAAAATCCCACCACCACCACAAGCCAAAAACCAAAACCTTTTTATTCTTTTATGTCAGCCTCCCCAAGTACAGGGGTTACCGCCACCTGTCACTGGGCCCGGCTGAGGGAGTTTGTCTCCTCATTGATGCTTCAAACAGTTCTTCTGCGCATCTTGTGCTTAATAAATATTCATTGAATGAATAAATTAATGGATTCAGATATTTAATTGCCACTTCCTAGTAAGGCTCCACCTCAACCATCCAAGACAGAAAGCCACTTTGTCATTTTGTTCTAAAACTTTCTAGGCTCCACGCTGTACATATCTCTTGACGGGCACACTCCAAGTTACCATCACTTTTTAAATGTAATCTTCAGTTTATTCCTGTGATTTTTTTTTTTTTTTGACACAGATTTTTGCTATGCAGTTTAGGCTGGCCTCAAACTCACTGTAATTCTCCTGCCTCAGCCTCCAAAGTACTGGGATTAGAGGCATGTATCACCACACTGGCTAGTAATGTTTAAATACAGTACATATGCCAATGACCAATGACTGAAGCAGATGATTTCTACTTATTCCCCCACCATTTCTCAAAGGTTGCCATCTGCTCTGACTGGTCCCTCTCTTTCCTCTCTGTGTGGATCTGTCCTGCCGCCCAACTCTGCACTCTCTCCAGTCTGTCTTCAGGGGCTGTGATGGTCTCATTCACTCTACACAAGTGATTTCCAAATGAACATCACTTGAGCCTTAATCTCTTGGCCCAGCTTCCAGCCTGTATTTCCCAGGCCTGCTTACATGATTCCACTTGAATTCCTCACTGGCACATACAAGTGAATAAGTCTAAAAAGCAGACTCTCTCATCTTTCCCTCACTACTAGTTTCTCCTGACTTCCTACTTCACTGTCCTCCTACTTTCTGGGCTCAAATCTTGGCCCTGTCTGTGACTCATCCCCCTAAATGGGTTCCGCCCTCTACTTTGCGCCTAAATCTAACTGCTTGCCAAATCTTTGTCTTTCCTAACATGTTCTCATCTTTTTCTTGATATTATCTCATCAGACTCCAAACTGGGCTTCCCACGATAACCTATTTTAAATGATCAAGCTAATTAATTGTCCTTACACATAATTTGGATTTTTGTCACTTTTTTGCTCAGAAATCAATAGCTCCCCAGTACCTATTTAATAGAGTATTTACTGTTTACCCTAGTATTTAAGAGGCTGCAAGAATTGCTCCTAACTTTCTGTCAATCTTGTGTTCTATTACTTCCTAGCATGAATCTTTTCCTAAATCTAATTTCTATGTCCAATCCCATCTATACAATGTACCTATACAATATTTGTTCCTATATTTCATGCTGCTAGACATTCTCCTTGTTTTATGGAAAAATAATAATAAAATATCAATGGTTTAAAAAATTCACTTCTTCTTTGCTAAGTGCACATTCCAGGAATGCTCTAACCATTTTCAGGCATGTACACACACATAAATGTATAACGATATATAATAAAATCACTCAGCACTCGCTTTTATGCAACTTACCTTTTTATAGTTTAACAAAATCTGTGCATTTTTCTACTTCAGCACATATAGATTACATTTGGTTTTAATATTTGCATATTGTGTTACTGAGTGGATATTTCATAATTTATGCAAAAATTCCCCATTGATGGACAGGTGATTTTCAGGTATTTTCCAGTAAACATCATTGTACATTTTCCTCTGAACACTTGTGTAGATCTGTAGGAAAATGTGTAGCAGTAGTATTACTGAGCCAGTGATCATGTATGTTTTATATTTTAGTAACCACCAAGTTGTCCTAAAAGTTTGTCAATTAAACTCATCAACAGTAAGTCTGGGCATCAATTTCTCCAAATCTTTCCAAAGTTTGTTGAACTTTTCATCTTTCATTACAGCCAATCAAAATGAAACAAAACATGACAAAGAAATTGTTTTATTTACTTTTAATCATCCACTTTTCATCTTTTAAACTGTTGAGATTCTACATGTCTTTTAAATCTCAGACTAAAAGTCTGTCTTTGTAGTTCAGGCTGGCTGGCCCTGAGCTCAGCCTCAAACTCACATCACAGCAATCCTCCTGCCTCTGCCTCCCAAGTGCTGGGATTACAGGTGTGAGCCACCACGCCCGGCACTGTGGGATGGGGTACTGGTTGCTGCTGGGCATGAGTCACCACGCCTGGTATAGTATGTGGTTGCCGGGGATCAAACCCGGGTCCTTGCGCTTGCAAGACAGGTGCTGGAACCATTGAGCTAAACTCCCAGCCCTAGCTCAGTTGTTCTTGCGCTAAGGGCCCAGGTTCGGTCCTGGGTAACCACATATGACAATACCAGAACGTGGATACTCATGAATCCTAGCACTGGGAAGGCTGAGGCAGGAGAATTGCTGTGAGTTTGAGGCTGGTCTGGGCTACATAGTGAGCTCAGTGCCAGTCTGAACTACAAAGTGAGACGTTGTCTCAAAATAAACCTAAAAGGGCCGGGGATTTAGCTTAGTGGTTTTGGCATCTGTCTCACCAAGTGCAAGGGCCCAGGTTTGATGCCCCAATAACCACATACAATACTGGGCATGGAGACTCACCCCCAGCAGCAATCAGTACCACATACCACAGTGCTGTGCATGGTGGCTCATGCCTGTAATCCCAGCACTCGGGAGGCAGAGGCAGGAGGATTACTGTAATGTAAGTTTGAGGCTGAGCTCAGGGCCAGCCTGAACTACAAAGCGAGACCCTGCCTCAAAAAAAAAAAGAAAAAAAAGAAGTCCATCTCCACAGAGTCTTTCCATTAAATGTCTCCCTGTTCTACACATCTACAGGTTTTCATTTAGATAAGTCTCATATTGCTTTGAATACTAGTGGCTGGTTTATTTATATCTTACTCCTTTGGTTACCAAAGATGCTAAAATTTCTTGGAAGTAAAGTCAATTTGATTTGTAGAAACATTGAATGTAGAACTAAACAAGAATTTTGGAGATCATATAACGAATGTTCTCCTTTTAGTAAAAGGAGTATTGATTGAGCATTTGCGCAATGCATTTACAGTTCATAACGACCTTTCCTATTGGATTTGTGTGTGAATTCTCACAATAAGCTTGTAAGACAAATCTTTTTCCTCCTAGAGGAAGAAAAACTCCACATTTACTGAAAAAAAGAAATTAGCTCAAAGCAGGTCAAAGCCTAGAATCCAGGGACCATTCACTGCTCCTCCACTATCCCACCTGCTTCTTTCACTGTCCTCAGCTTCATTAGCAGTATTTAGCGACTGCAAAGCCTAAAAAAAAAAAAAAAAAAAAAAAAAGTCAGGCGTTGGCAGCACCTAAATATCCACAATTAAAACAAATAAGCTGATGAATGGGTATGTACAGCTCCAGATAAACCACTCTCTCTTCTTTCCCGGGTTGCTGGCAGCTTTTTTTTCATCCAGGCACCAGACTTCCCTATTGAGCCGGTAGCGCCAAGTCCCTAAGGAAACGCCGTTCAGTACGTCTCCTTTAAACCTGCAGGCGGCGCGTGCCCACAGGCCTTTCAAATGGACCAATAAGGGCGCGAGGGGCGGTCCATCAAGGACCAATCATCAGCCAGGACACTGCGGGGTGTGCGGCGCCCCAAGCGGTTTCAAACGGCTAAAGGAAGGCCTCTTGGTTCTGACCCGCCTGAGGTGAGTGGGCGGTGGGCCAGCCCCGGCAGCAGAGCCCCTCGGAACCCGGCGTCGCGCGGGCGGGCGCGCGCGGGGACCCCCGAACGCCGGGCGGAGAGTCCGCGCGGACGCGCGCCTGCCCTGCCCCGCGGACCCGGCAGGTCTGAGGCGGCGTCGCGGGGCGGAGGCCGGGGGACCTGCGGCTGGCGGGGCGAGGGGCGTGGGCGCTCGCGTGCGGCTGAGTGCCTTGCCGGGCCAGGGGCCGGGGCCCAGCGCGGCGCGGCCAGGCGCGGGCGGCGGCGCGCGGGGGACGCGGACTGAGGGGCCGCGCCTGGGGCGGAGCGGGGCCGCGGCCGGGGTGGGGGGGCTGCGGTAGGCGCCTCGCGTGATGTGAATGAATGAAGGAGAGCCCGTGCGGCCCGGCCTGCCGTGGAGGGCCCGGCCCCTCGGCGCTGGCCGGGACAGCGGCCTGGGCTCGGCCCGCACCTGTGTGCCCTCGGCCTGCCTGCGACGCGAAGGTTTCGGAGCAGGCGCCGCGCCGCCCTTAACGCCGTAGCTTCCTCTCCCCAAAGGTGTCAGTAGAGTTCAGGTGTCTCCCCGGCTCTGCAGGTTTGGGGACCAGGGCGGTGGGCAGCAGCTGCAAGTTGAGCAGGCCTAGTACTTTAACGTGAGGGCTCTCCAGGCTGGATTCCTACTTTGTGTCTCCAGCACTCGCTGGTGTCGGGGTAGCTACCTTGCTAGGCAGCGTTGTAATGACTCCCCTTTGGTTTCTTACATAGGAAGTGATGAATGAGATGTTGCCGAGTGGCTGCTGAGTGTTAGAATATGTATTCGTGCTGTTGAATCTTAACCGAGTTTTTCATTCAGCATTAATAGAGGGTGAACTTTTTGCAGAACTTGCCCCAAATTTATGTATGACTCCAATTTAATTCTCATGGGAACCAAGGCATCAACTCCTGGCCCAGATATGCCTGTCTTATATTATGCACAATTATAGTAACTGAAAACTCATTTTTAGAAAAGTGAGTTCCTCACTTTTCCATTTTCATCACCCTGAAAAGTCCTTCTTTGACCTAAAGAGCAAATAATTTAAGCTCTCGATCTTGGAAACATTTTTGGCTGTGGTGGTCTTGGATATTGACTCAGGGTATTTACACTGACACACTGAGTTACACCTTCTACCCTCTTAAATTTTATTTTATTTTATTTTTAGTTTTAAGATCTCCATAAATTGCTATATTGCCCGGGCTGGGCTTGAACTTGGCATCCTCTTGTCTCAGTACCCCCAGGGTGCTGAGTTTACAAGCCTGTGCCATCATGCCTGGCCTGAAACTTTTCTTAAGTAACTGGAAACTATAATGTTATGAAATTCAGCATATAGTTGGGCATGGTGGTGCATGCCAGTAATCCCAGCACTCCTGAGGCAGGAGGATAGATCACTGTGAGTTCCAGGCTAGCCTGGCCCACATAGGTAGTAGCTCCCAGATAACCTGATTTGCAAAGCGAGACCCTGTTCAAAAAATTGTTTTAAAAAATAGTATAAATGACAGTAAAAGCAATTATTCAGCATAAATGAAACCTAGTTGATAAAATTGTGAGAAAAAATTAAAAGATGTTCACTTAAGGCTGATCAGGGTATTCCATAAATAACATGCCTTATACTTTGTTCCTTATTAATTATATTATGATGATGAATGATGATGAGTTTTCCTTTTTTTTTTTTTTTCTTTTTTGAGACCAAGTCTTGCTTTGTAGTTCAGGCTGGCTCTGAGCTCAGCCTTGAACTCACAGCAATCTTCCTGCCTCAGCCTCCCAAGTGCTGGGATTACAGGTCTGAGCCACCGTGCCCAGCACTGTGGAATGTGGTACTGATTGCTGTTGGACGTGAGTCTCCACACCCAGCATTGTTGTATGTGGTTACTGGAACCTTGTGCTGGCAAGACAGGCGCCACCAGAGCTAAATCCCCGGCCCCTTTGCTTGTGTTTTTGAGACAGGGTCCAGCTCAGTATCTCAGATTGGCTTTGGACTCACTATATGACACAGGCTGCCCTCAAATTTGAGGTGATCTACTTGTGTCAGCCTCCCAAGTGCTGAGATTATAGGCGTGTGCCACCATACCCAGTTCTATTTACAATTGTTTTATTTTTTAACTATTGTTTATTTGTTCACTACAGTTTAAAAGTTTTTATCATCAACTACACATTTTTTTTTAATCTTTATTGGTACATTAAATATACACATCATGATTGCACTCCGTAATGGGGATTTGTACCAGTATAAGACACAACTTAATTCTCATTTTTTCCCATAGCCCCACCCACCCTACCACCCCCCCATATACATAAAATTTGTTTCCTTACTTTTTTGTTACAATCTCAACATTGTCCCCTTTCACCTTATTTTACATTGAGCATTTTCTATTTCACAATATATAACATACAATGCTAGGACTCAT
>PVIR01021738.1:0-15180 GCA_004026965.1 Petromus typicus
AAAAAAAAACCTTCTCCAAGAACATTAGGATCCAGCTTGCAAGAAAAAAAATAATATACTATATTTTTAAAATATTTCTATCTCTGAAAGCCCACACAGAGAATAAATGCTTATGTGTAAGTAGTAAAAGCAATGTGCTGAGAGTATCGGGGTGTGCATCCCTGCCACAATACCGCCAATCACATTCTGGCCTAGATTAAAAACTGTTTGTATTGCTCAAATTAGTTCCCTTCCAAAGTGCACCTGTTGTTTCGCATTTCTCCACCGCACCACCATCCCAGGACAGCCTTTGCTCAGCTCTGAGGCTTCCTTCCTCACTTTTCTCTAATAATGTAACTGAAGTACACACGGAGCAGTTTGATATAGAGTGTCTGTATCTCACTTCCTAAATTAAGGCCTTTCATGGAGCTTTTAATAATAGAGTCCCATGCTCCTGGAATTATAGGCAGAGCTAAAAATCATTCCTCCTTTGCCTTTCAACCAATTTCAGACCTCTCCTCTAGCTGTGTGCATGTAAATTCTATTAATGCTAATGGAGGCGACGCACGTGCGTGTGGGGTAGAATATATCTCTAAATCACACTTTCATCTGGATCGCGTTCAAATGATACATGTGCCTCAAATACACCCTGTGTGTCTGTTCTCTTCTGTCTGGAGATTAAAATTTATTCATGTATTTTTAGTAGCTATTACAACATTTTGGCCAACAAATTTTCTTATTATTGTTCTGCATGTGTTGAGTTTTAACTGGGTGCTAGATGCCACCATAAACATTCTTGATTTCTTATAATGTAATTAGAAGGTAAATTTGATTCCTGACCAGGTTATATTTGTTTTTTAAAAAACTGAAATTTTCTGTTGTTTTCCACCTGGTTAAACATATGTAGGAAAGAGAAAACATAATGCAAAGAAAATAAATATGAGTAACCTGGTAGCCTGTTTCTGCAGTGAATTATGGTTGTCTTTACATCATAGTGATAGAAAAACATTTTAATTCATGCACTTTTAAAATCCAGTTAAGTCAGATTACCTGCATTAAAAATATTTTACTAACCATATTAACTTTTAGTGGAAAAGTCATTAGCTAGATGATTTTATATTATTTTTACTTAACTCTAAAAATGGTGTTCTCTGGAAACATTTTCAAGATGGTCCCAGCCTTCTTCAGTGGCCTCCAGATTCATAGCTCTTCCTTCTTCCCCACCTGCTCACAGTGACCCCTCAAACAGTGAAAAGAAAGATGGTCAGGAAATAGGCAAAACAGAGCAAGCAAAATTCATATACTCTTAAGACAAGGAAAACAGTAATTTTTCTCTGTCACTGATCTCTTATTCTCAAGCCCTCGTCCAGAACAGAAACATGTCAACACCGGAGGTGTGTTCGGAGGAGCCTGAGACTTTTCACTGGAGACTTTTACTGCAAGCTTGGAATTAAGGGAAAATCAGGTCTTTAATAATATCAGGGAGCAGTTAAACTAGAAATGTATCTAAAACCACACATCCTAAGATTTATTTTCGCATGGTAAGACACTTTCACTACTTTCTTCTTCACCCTTCTATGAGGTAAAATTGTTGAGAGGGCCGCAGGAAATAAAAACAGAAAACAGGTAAGGGAAGTATGAATATTACCTTCACCAGGGAAGCTGGAGGAAAAGGTGTGCAAATTTGAGCTGACCAATAGCTACTTAGCAATGAAGCTAGACCTCATATCAAATAAAAAACAAAGGGCTCGGGATGCAACATTCCTTGGGCTCTGTGGGTTCCATTCCCACTAACCAAAGGAAAAAATACTTTTAATTACTTTCTTAGTAAGTATAGGGCATGTCTTGTAAGCAGTTTGAGAGTGAGATGAGAACAAGCACAATTCTTTCCAAGGTAGTTTGGCCATAAGAGTTACCAAGGAGTCCAGTCTCCTCCCCGAGAACATTGAATGCCATTTACCTCAGACACACGGGCACCGAGACTGAGCATCTGAAGCGCCACTTGTCCCTACAAAATGGCACTTTCCACAGCACTCGAAAGAGACCTGTCTGAAATTTAATCTCACTCATAAAAAGGCACAAGGAATAATCCTGGTTTATCTAACATCTGACAGCCTCCCTCGTGTGTGTATGTGTATATATGTGTGCATGTATGTGTGCAAACATACAACTTTATCAGTATCAAATATATGTATATACTTTAAGGAGTAAATGGCTTCTTCAAATTTCTTATTTAAAAAAGCAATAGTGCTTCTTTACTGCCATCATATTCTGCTCACCACAGACCACACTCTAATCTCAGTGAGACAATGCCAGTGTACTAATTTGCCAGGTCTGCAGGGTGATCGTAGACATTTATTTTCCCTGCGTTCTGGAGGCTCAGAGTCCAGGATCAAGGCAGAGGTGGGTTTTGTTTTTTCCGGAGGTGTCACTGCTTGGTTCACACGTGGCCACTTGCTCACTGTGTCCTCATGAGATCTTCCCTCAACTGTGCTGGGCATCCTGCTGACCCTCCCTGAATGTCCTCACCTCCTCTTCTTACAAGGCATCAGTCATCTTGGATCAGCACCCACTTTAACAGCTTTGCTTTAACTTGATATCTGAAGAGCCCTGATATTCACATATAGTCATAGCCTAATGTGCTAGAGGTGATAGTTTCAATTTTGCTCAGTGCATAAAAGACAACACACTTTGAAAATGTTCTTGTTGCAGTTACTATTTAGCAATATGGTGGTGTTCTAGTACATGCAGCATCCTCACAGTCACTCTATCTGATGTGAATTAATTAATATTGTCCTGATTTTACAGACAAGCACTAAGGCATAGAAAGGTCAACTGACATTCCCAGGGTCACAGCACAGGAAAGTCACTGAGCTACGATTTAAACTTCAACTCCAAGCTCATGTTCTGCATGTGAAAGGGTGCATCACCCTTACACTGTAAGGTAGCTCTGATAACACCTGAACTAAATCCCCGGCCTGACCTTTGTGATGTAAATCTTGCTATGAACAATGAGTGTTCAGGTGTCTTTCCAACTCTACATAATTCTCACACACACGCACATCTCATCTTGCCAGTATTACGTCACAAATTTTAACTAGGTCAGTAGTTTGCCTTTTATGACCATGTAAGGATTTTTAGCCAAGCAAGATACAGCATTATTATTAATTTTTCAGGTGTATGTCTTCATCTCTCCAGAGTTAGTCTTGTTTTTATTTTTGCTTTTAGTTTTATGTGTAGCTATCATCAACTCTCTGAGAAGCATTAAATCTCTGCAGTTTTATTCATGCTTGTCTCAGCCCTAGGACCTATTCCAACTTAGATGGTTAACATCGCACGCTACAGTTTGCCCACCCTCTTGGTGTCTTTCCTAACCTGAATCATGCAAATTTTGCTTTGCTCTGTGTTAGATCCCTTTCCATGGACCCCATCTCTTTAAGTGTCCTTTAAGTGTCCTTTTGTTACCTCACTTTTTGAGGAAAATATCTTTTCAGAGCTGCTAGACAAGACAGGGAGATAAGCTTCTTTGAGAACTTTATTATAAATCTGTCTTTATCTCACAATTGGCAGTTTGCTGGGTTTAGAATTAGCTTGGATGTAATATTTCTTCATTATTCTTTTTGACAGACTTCATTCATTTTATTTTCCTTGTGTTATAGCTACTGCTGGAGCTTGAGTCCGCTGGACAGACTCTGCTATGGATTTTCACAAGATGGTCGGTGAATTCCTGGTAAGGAGACTTGGTGAACACTGTCTCTTTCCAGAGGTCAGGGGTCCAGTAGCTGTAGGTCTTGGAGATGGCATCAAAGATGGCCTGAGCAAAAATGCCCAGAGCAGCAGTGCAGCCCCTGGCAGAGGTGTAGCACTCATCAATACCAGCCATCAGCAGCAGCTTCTTGGGTACAGGAGCTGAGACAATTCCAGTGCCTGTGGGGGCAGGGATCAGAGGCACCAGAGCGGCCTGTGTCACCTTGCAAGGGACAGTGTGAGGTTTGCCAATCTTGTTCCCCCAGTAGCCTCTTCGCACAGGGACAATGGAGAGCTTGGCCAGAACGATGGCCCCACAAATGGCAGTGGCTACTTCCTTGGAACAGTTTACACTCAGACCAAGGTGGCCATCATAGTCTCCAATGGCGATGAATCCTTGAACCTAGTCCGCTGACCTGCACAAGTTTGCCTCTGAAAGGGCATGGTCTTCAGAACTTCCTCCTTGAGGGACATGCCCAGGAAAAAGTCAATAATTTCAGACTCGTTAATGGGTAAGGAGAAGAGATAAATTTCCTCCGAGGACTTGATCTTCATATCCTTGACCAAGCGGCCCAGCTTGGTGACAGGAATCCACTGCTTGACTTCTGCCTTACCGCCTAGAGCCCTGCGGCTTCAACCTCGACCCTGTGGCTCAGGCAGACTTGGAAGGCCACTGCCTAAGCCTCCGCAGAACCCGAAGAAGCCACTGTGGCCTCGCAAACCTGGGTCCCCGGGGCCTCCGGGCACTCCTGCTGCACCGGTGTCATTTGGTGTTTTCCGGAAGAAGAAGTCTTCATCATGTGTGATGTCACTCTAGGAATTGTATTCAAGCTTTTAGTATGTCTATAAGTCATTCTGATTCTTTTTTTTTTTTTTTATCCTTTTCTTGGTGCTGGGGATTGAACCCAGGCCTCTAAGCATAGACGCAACTTCTGAGCTACTCCTCTACCTAATTCTTAATTCTTTATAGGAAACCTTTCCATTCTATCCAGGTCAAGCGTTCAACTTGCAAATTCACAGCCATAAGTTTTGAAAGATGTTTAAATTATTTTCTTGATAATGACGTTTCCCCCAGAATACTTCTCTGTTGTTTCTGAAACTTCTTTTATTCAGATACCGGATATTAGGACTAACCTTGTGGACACCGATGCTTCACCCTGCCATAATGCTCTACTTTCTGAAATTTCCTCAACTTCATCTTCTAACTCATCTGTGAGGCTTTTCCTTTCTGCTATCAGATATCTTTTGTGTTGAGTATTGCTTTCTCATGGTGCCTTGCTTCTGAATCACGGATGTAGTGTCTCCTCTTATCTGAAGTTATTCATCTTTCTCTGCCCAATTTTTTCTGTTTATTTGCTTTGAATTCTTTCATAGATAGGGTTTCCTAAAGCTGAAATTAGGAAAGAATGCTTAGTTGAGGGGTGCCCTTGGCAACAATGACTAAGAAGTGAGGTGATCAGGACTGTGCCAATTTACAAATGGAATCACGATGCAGTTGCCACAGTCCGTGTTGGGTTTGAGGCTGGGTCCAGGAGTGGGACAGGTCTTGGGTGTTGTTCCTCTTTAAGGGAAGGAAACCATGACTTGTGTCCTCACGTCTACCTACATGTCAGCCAGGCTTTAGATATGGGCGTCTCGTGGGGAAGGGATCTGATCACGGCCAAAGCAGCAGCTTGCAGCCACTGCATTGTGAACCTCTGGCAGCTGGCATTGCCAGCAGCCGGAGAGTGCCTCAGCCCTGGAAGGGCAGATCTTGGCAGAACCACGTACCTTCTACCATCTTTTCTTCCACATGGAAAGGGGTGGTGTCAGCTTGATTGACGTGGGCTCTGCGGGGGCGGCGCACTTCCGGGTGTGGCGTCTGGCTGAGTTGTGGAGGACTGTCCTCGGGTACTTTGTCTCATGCCCCACCTCTTCTACTCTGGTGCTGCTCCCCTGCTTTGCATCCTGACCTCCATGTGCTGAGTAGCCTTGCTCTGCCTCAGTCATCATCATCCTGTTCCTGCCTCAGAGCCTGCCAGCCAGGGACTCCATCCCCTGTAACCATGAGCCAAAGCAAACCTCTCCTCCTTTAAACTCTGGGTGGTAGGTATTGTGTCCCAGCAATGTGAAAGCTGATCTGGCAGAGGAAACTCAAAGGCAGCCCAACATTCAAGCTGTGGTACGTTGGCTGCTTTTAGCTACATTTATAGTACGGATTTGGGACAAAAAGCAGAGCAAAAAATACTTTAAAAACTTGAATTTTGGCTGAGAAGGAACCATGTGTAAAGTTGAAGCCAAAGGAGGTATGGCTGCTGAAGAGATTAGCAACCGTTAAAAGGAAACCAAGTACTGTGTACAGGGCCAAGAAGAATGATGACTTGAAGATATCTCAGAAATCAGCAAGACTTGGGCTGCGATTTAGTTCAGTGGTTCCAGTGCCTGCCTCCCCAGTGCAGGGTCCCAAGTTTCATCCCTGATATGGAAAAAATATTTTAAAAATAAATAAATCAGCAAGATTTCACCCATGTAGGCTGCATGGTACAAAACGCAAACCTTTGTTTGAGATAATAATACTCAGATCCCTTGCTCCAGATGGCCTCCAAGGAAATTGATTTTAGAATTTACTCTCCATGCTCAGCTATCCAGGCACTCAGACAGAAGCCACTGCAGCGATGGTCCTAAGGGATCTAGTCATTGCTGCCACTAACAATAGAACTGAGGCTCATCCATATGATACTGCCTTACTAGCACATAGAATGCAAGAGACGTGGGCTCAGGGAGACTTCCACCCAGATTTTAAAAGAAGCCCTGGGAGGCCAGACAAAGAGCCTTTGAGTGGGCTGTGCGGATGAAACCAAAGGTGCAGTGGAGGCCCCAGGAAGTCAGGCATGCCAGGAACACGATCACCTGTCAAGGAAAGCTTCAGACTGTCAGTGAAGCCAACTGAAGAGAGATGCCATGTGGGCTGCAAGCCTTTTGTAATTCCCATTTTACCACCCTGTATCCTGAATGTAAATGTGCAGCTATGGGATTTAGTAGGTGCCCAGATAGATTTTGGTCCATTTTGTTTATATCTCATTTTTCCTTCAAGAATAGGAATGTTGGGCCAGGGATAAAGCTCAGTGATTTCGGCGCCTGTCTTGCAAGCGCAAGGACCTGGGTTCAATCCCCGGTAACCACATAACAATACTGGGCGTGGAGACCCACACCCAGCAGCAATCAGTACCACATACCACAGTGCCGGGCGTGGTGGCTCACGCCTGTAATCCCAGCACTCGGGAGGCAGAGACAGGAGGATTGCTGTGATGTGAGTTTGAGGCTGAGCTCAGGGCCAGCCTGAACCACAAAGTGAGACCATGTCTCAAAAAAACCTTAAAAAAAAAAAGAATAGGAATGTTTAGATGGTGCCATTATGCCAAGAGATTATGTAACTTTTTATTATTTTTACAGAGATTCTCAGATAAGAGTTTGTCTTGACTCTCAGAAGAGACACAGACTTAGATTTTTGAAAAACATTGAAACTTGAGATTTTGGGAAAGGGGTTACTGACTCTACATAAGATTGTTGCACTACATGAAGCAGAATTGTGAGCTCATGTTTATTTTGGGACTAAGTATGATTTAAGGAAATACGTTTGTCAAGTTGACAATGGCTGGTCATTGATGATTAACTTTGATGGCGTCAACCCGATTGACTTGGGGGCTTCCCAGGGGCTGGGGAGCACATTTCTGGATGGGTTGGTGGGTTCTGGAGGCATGGCCTTGGGAGCTGTCATGGCGCTGTGCCTCTTCCTCTCTGGTCTGGCCGCCCTGTTCCACTTCCCAGCCACCATGAGCTAAGCATCTTGGCTTCACCCTGCCTCTCCACTATGACATTTCTGACCAGGAGCCAGCTACCCATGTGCCATCTGAGAACTTTCTCCTCCTTTAAGTTGTTGAGTGTCTGGTATTGTGCCCCAGTTAAAGGAGAACTGATTAATAGAAAATCTTTTCTCAGATTGGTGGTCTTCGGCTTTTCATATTTAAGCTGTTGTCTCTGCTGTAGGGCTTGTTTGAATTGGGTTTCTCAGTTTTTCTCTCAAATGATGAGATTTCAGGAGGAATATCTCATTTTGACTATGAACAGGTGGCCACCAAGAAGGGAAGGAGAGATGGAAGAAGGGCGAGGGGTCTACACATTCAGTATCCCAGGGCTCAACCACTTTGTTTTAAGCAAATTACTTTCCCTCTCTCCCACTTTCTTCCTGATATAATTCAATCCAGAGAAGACTTAGTTTTTTGTTTTATCTACTTTAGAAACCAAACTTCTAGCATTCTACCATATTGGGGAAGAGAAGTTGCCTGATGAGGCAACTGGAGGTGGATTTAACTGCTTCAAATGGCTTTTAACAGACCCTCCTATTTTTAGCCCCACCTTCGGACTAATTTCCAGAGGTGCCTGAAATGCTGATTGTGACCCTCCAGGACATTCTGCAGTGTGAAGGCATCTCAGCTTTTCCCACTGTCAGCAAAGAATTCGGCTTTCTGGGTCTGCTGAACTAGCACCATTCATTCATCTGCTTTCTAGCTCCCAACATCTCATTGTTCCTTGCTCTTTCACTCTCTTTGTCTCTGTGGGAGTATATCTTTTAGAAATATCCCTTCACTGCAATTTTAAGAATTTCACCCCAAATACAAAAGGAACTATTACCTGGGCACAATGGGGCAAGTCTATAATCCCTGTATGCCTGGAGGCTGAGGCAGGTAGATCATAAGTTCAAGCCAAGCTCGGGCAACTTATCAACTTAGTAAGATCTTCTCTCAAAATAAAAAGTAAATAAAGGATGTAGTTTAGTGTGAGAGCCTTTAGGTCAATCCCGCACTACCTCAAAATAAAAGAAAAAAATAAAAAATAAGATAACTCCTAATTATTCTGTATTTTTCTGTTTTAATGTAATATTGCTTGAAGCACTTTAAACAGTGCTTGTTTAGCAATTTTAATAGTATTTTATATGATCAACTTCCCATTAAGGCTATTGGATTTGTTTCAATATTTGCTATAACAAACTACAAAAAATAGTCTTGTGCATAAATAATTTTGCATGTGAAGTGTACACATAGGCTAAATTTCAAGAAACATATTGGGTCAGGAGGTGTGTTCATAGATATTATAATTTCCTGCAGGGAAGTTGTGCCAATATTTAGCCACAATAGTGGAAATGTGTCTATTTTTTTTATATCCTTACTTCCCAGCACTTAACAGAGTATATTACACTAATAAATGAAGAAGTAAAATTAATATCAAATATACTTTTAATTTTGTATTTCTCTTATGACTAAAACTTTTCACATGTTTGTGATACATTTTTATTTTATTTTGCTTGAGCTGCATACTGTACTTCGTAACAGACATATCCTTTTCCTTTGGAAGAAAAATAATGTGTTTGTGGGTAGACTGTAAGCAGACATTCAAAAGCATCATTGCATTGCCAAATATAAAATTATAGTATTTTTAAAATATTTCTTGCTACATCTAAAATACCACATGCTGATATTTATTAAGGAGAATGGAAATTATCCAAGGAGGCCGTCCAGAGTGCAGCATTTCTGGAACAAATGCCCACAAGTTCACTAGTCTAGGCTGAAGAAATACACTCAGAATGATGGTTAATCTACATCTGGGATACGTAAGCATCAACTGTGTGTTTTGGAAAGAACACTGAGCTCAGATTCTCGAGGCAGAGAACATTACATCTGGTAAATAATTATTCTCAACCTACATTCCTTATTTGAAAAATGGGACAGTAACATCTGTCCCAGAATGTTCACTTACTGCCCACCACTGAGACCCTGACTCGTCAGGAAGGATCTAGACATGTGCATCAGGGAAAAACACCTAAAACAGAACAATACAGAGCTTTTGTAAGGACGATATTTGAATCATACAGAAATTAAGGAATATTAAGAGATATGAGTTTAAATGATTAGACTAGTACCTGATCCTAAGGAAGCATCTACAATCTAAACGCTTAAAAATAAATGTTCTCAGAATCAATAGTGAGGTGAAAAGATTATTTATTTTGTAATGACAGAATTTACTTTGTGATTTTAAATATAATCATTTGAAATTGTCTCAGAAAAAAGACTTTAAAAAAGCATTTAAGCCTTTAAATCCCAGACAAAATCTAGGCATGGGAAATAAAACATTCTATATTAGCAAAATATAGAACAATGTTTTAAGATAAAATTTTTCTCCTGATGTATGTAGGCAATACTGTAGTTATTTGAAATAAATTATTTTTATATACTATGAATTTATATTTTCATATTAGTCATTCTACTTAAAAAGCTTATCAATATCAAGTCAAAAATGTTTTATTTCTCTATTTTTGCATTTTAATGATATATAAGGTAAAACAAAATTATGAAAAATATCGCGTTGGAATATAAGAACATTTTTTTAAGCAAGTGTATGTATTTCAAAACCTCAAAACAATGGTAGCAGCTTGTGAAATGCACGTTGTTACCGATTCAATCTCATAGTTGCAGCAATAGGTCCCCCTGGTGGAGACTAAAAATGTATTTGCCCTATTTTTCCTGTCCTTGCAAAGGATGACTCTAATTTGAGCAGTTGGCTTAAGAAGGTCTGCTTGAAGAAATGTAGAGGAAGCTCTACAAGGGAAAAGGGGAAAAATGAGAATCAAGTTATGTCATATTCTGGCACAAACTCTTTTTTTTTTTTTCTTTCTTTCTTTTTTTTTGAGACAAGGTCTCACTTTGTAGTTCAGGCTGGCCCTGAGCTCAGCCTCAAGCTCACATCACAGCAATCCTCCTGCCTCTGCCTCCCGAGTGCTGGGATTACAGGCGTGAGCCACCACGCCCGGCACTGTGGTATGTGGTACTGATTGATGGTGGGCGTGAGTCTCCACATCCAGTACTGTATGTGGTTACCGGGGAATTGAACCCGGGTCTTTGTGCTTGCAAGACAGGCACTGGAACCACTGAGCCAAATCCCCAGCCCCTGGTACAAACTCTTAATATTGAATGCGATTATCATGTGTATTCATAATGTACTAATAAAGATAATTTTAAAAAAAAAAGGTGGTGGTTAGAAGGTCTGTAGACTGTCACATTCTCTGACTGTAAATTTGTACTTAATACTCATAACTGCAAGAATCAAAACCTTTTCCACTAAACCAAACAACTTTCAAAGATAAAGTTTTGGGCTGGGGATTTAGCTCAGTGGCACTGACACCTGTCTTGCAAGCACAAAGGTCATGAGTTTGATCCCTGGTACTGAAAAAAAAAAGTTTTGGTTGATAGATGTTAACAAAACAGAATATGCAATATAATGAGGCTTTTTAAAATCATCTTCATAGATCACAAGACTCTAGCTAATGATTCTTCTTATTTATATCTATTCATGTATATAAACAAAGAAATCAGCTTCTTATATGGAAAAAAAGCAAAAGAGCCTACAATTTTCATTGGTAGATTAACATATTAGCTGATACAGTATCAAGTGATAATGGGAAAAATGTGTGCCAACTTCTAAGCATGAATGAAACCAAAGTCCTTGAAATGAAACTAAAACTGTGAGTTCCTCCCAGTTCCACCAGTGGGCAGTCACCCAGCAGCGAAATCACTTGGGACTCAGATTTCATTCTGTGCCCTCTTGGGAGCAATGTTTGAGCAGTGCCAACCTGAGCAAGTTTGAACTGCAGCTGACGTCACTTTTTTGTTTTATTTCTCGCATGCTAAGAAATCTCAGAACACCCAACATCAAACCATAGAGCTGCAAATCACCTGCACTCAGAGGCCAACAACTCTTTGGTGGTCTTCTCTCTTCCATCAGTGTCCTACTGCCACTTCAATCCTAAGCCTTTGCTCCTCTCCAAGTCTGGGGGCCCTTTAACCACTATCAATATGGTTGTGCATTCTTCAGTCCGTAACTCTGCAGAATTCTGAGCCACGTGTAAAGATATCAGGTCAAAGAACGATCTTAGTGCCTCTGGTTTCAGGTTCCTCTCCCTAGGTGAAGTGTGTCATGGAGCCAATGAATATGTGAGTTAATCAGCACTGGAAGGAACTTCTACATCTACACATAAGCCATGTTCTACACTGGACTCTTTCGTGCTAGGCCTTGATTTCCTTTTTTTTTTTTTCTTTTCTTGAGACAGGGTCTCACTTTGTAGTTCAGGCTGGCCCTGAGCTCAGCCTCAAACTCACAGCAATCCTCCTGCCTCTGCCTCCCGAGTGCTGGGATTACAGGCATGAGCCACGACGCCCGGCACTGTGGTATGTGGTACTGGTTGCTGCTGGGCATGAGTCTCCACGCCCAGTATTGTATGTGGTTATCGGGGGATCGAACCCAAGTCCTTGCTCTTGCAAGACAGGTGCCGGAACCACTGAGCTAAATCTCCGGCCTTAGGCCTATATTTCTTATCTCAGCCTGAATTGCTGGGACGAGTTTCCTGATTACACAGAAACACTCTCGCCAACAACACTAAGACATGACAGCAGCCTAGCTTCTGCCTCTTGGATAGTGCTTGGAGTTTCGCCTTTGTTCCCGCCCCTCTTCAGAGACCCACTGTAGACGCAGTGAACATCTCCAGTCTTACAGCCCACAAGGGGCAGAGGAGACTAGTCAAAAGCTGCAACTGCTACCTAGTTGGTCAGCCTTGTCCCAGGCCTCTACTGCTTCTGCTTAGTCATGGTTAATTGGAAAATTCTTCCATTTGACCCCAAACAACTAAGACAAGGCTGTTTCTATATTTATATATTTCATCTTTGTCTGGTTTGTGATCTTGTCTTCTAATTTAATGACCTTACTGTATGGATGCTGGAGTTTTCTACACAAATCTTTATTGAGAGAAAATTTATGAATTTACAAGTAAGATTAAGAACTTTTTTTAAAAAAGAATTGCCTTTTCTTTACTTTTTTCCAGATGAATTAACACTTGAGAAATGAAGACCCTATTAGATGCTAGGGAGCAAGATTCACTTTTTAACAATATTTCTTTTTAAAAAAGATATTTTGCCCTAACGACTTAGGCTTAAATATAAATCATGATTTTTAAGCTTGTTTCAACCAAATGTTAACAGCATATGATTTATTCAGCCTAAGATCCTATTTCCTCCCAGTGGCCTGAACATTTGGCTTGCTTATCTATTTATGAATGCTCTGTAGCAGGTAATCTAAGTTTAATATTTGCCCCCAAGCCACAGCCTTGCACAATGTATCGGGCTTCACCAGAGTCCCCTCAGAGCCCAGAAGATCCCAGAACTTTCAGTAGGAAAGCTGTAGAAATACAGGCAGTTGGGCCTATAGGCCAATAATTCAAACTCCAAAACAAGCCCAATTAAAACAATTGTTTTCACATAATGCTTCCAATTTGCAAAACATTTTTACAAATATAATCCCATTCCATTTTTCCCAAAACCAAATGGTAGTTACAACAGATTTTTACTTTTCTAGTTTTTAAAAATCTTTCCCAGTTTTGTTTTTTCTTTTAATGTTTGCTAGCGTACTAAAAACCAACCAGCTCCATTTGAATAGTCTTGTTTCATGAAGAAAATTCTTAGAATCCAAATCTTCCTCCTATCTTCCACCCCTTTTGAGAGTTATTCTGTTTTTATTGCCAATGTTGAAAAATGTCGCACCATCCCTTAGGACTTAGATTAGCAACAATTATCACCCAGCAAGACTAGGATAGAAAAATTCTCCTGGTAAGTTTAGTTTCAGACAGTTACTCAGATTTAACTGAACATTTTTAATCTTAATAGAAAATGAAAAATAAACTGTAGGTCTTGCTTAAAGACCTCCATCTACATCTATTGGTTACATCTACTTGGACCTATTTGGCAAGGACTATATAAATGCATGAACTTTCAAAACAATCAAAATTCATATTTCATAATAAAAGATTGCTTCTCAGCAGGCCATACACAAACCTTTAACCTGCTGTTAAATTTAAGGAGGTTCTCAATGTTAAGAAATATGATTTGGAAATTATTTTTATCACTTAGCATTTAGTTGATGTAGACTGAGTGATTTTTACTCGAAAGAGCCATCCATCCAAAGCAGGCTTTCGTCAATAAGTCATCAGTATTTATGTTCTACCAGGGCTCATGTTTCCTTGCTGTCAGGCTTACACAGACCTTTTGGAAGACCCCAGGGACAGGCAGGCTACAGTAATGCCTACAGAGAAAACGATCGCTCTTTTCAGAGAACACAGTGGCGCCTTGGACAAATGTTACAAGCGTATTAAAATCAGAAATGTCGGACTCCAGGGATACTATTAAGTATCCTTGATTTCCTTTATTGTGGAATAAAGAAAATCTATTTTTAAATATTTTAATTAAGTATAAAATGGAAGTAACCCTGCTGATCTTTGATTCCATAAAATGTCAGTAATCTTCTTAAAATCATCACTTAATGAAAAAATATTTTACATAGTTTGGGAACAGAAAAAAACATTATAGATTTCCAAAGTTTTAATGAAAAAGATAATTTGAATTTGTAAGCAATTAGATAATGTCATAATTACACCTAATATTTAGAATGCACCTCACCAGGAACAGTTTAACATTTATGTCAAATGAACCAGACTTGGTTTCACTACTTTTAGGTTTTTCATGGCACTTTTTCCTACTATTTAGGCTGAAATGTTCAATGAAAGCTCCAACTATAGGATTTACCGAGTTCAGAATGGGCACTATAAGTAAGCTACCTGTTCCAGCCGAAAACCTATTCCATAAGAAGGGCTTATTTTATGGGAGATCTCCCAGGGATTAACTGAGCATCTGCCCTAGATGACTGCCATATTTCACTCTGACATTCCCTCCCCGTCACTCAAAATTCTGAGCAACTTCTAATCCTACTATCACAGTTTTGCTGACCTCCCTCAAACTACTACCTCCTGTGTGTCCTACCAGAGCTTCGCTTTCGGTCCATAAACCTTGCCCCCTCCTCTTCCCTAGCTTAATATTTCAAAGGCTTACCTGTGCACCTCTTACCGGTCGTTCTCCTAAACCCATGTTTCAAGTTACTCCTAAAGTCATCTCTACAAAAAATATTTTCCTAAATTTTATCCTCAAAATGAAAGCCTCACTCACCTGTTTAACAATATGCAATTTATCAATAAGCATTTGCTTAACACTATATTTATTTTTAAATTGATCTTATTGGTACATTTTGCATACATTGTATTTTTAATGTAGTCTCTTCCAAACTAGTGTACTTTCCCAGTGGTCTCTGTGACACTGAAGTATCATCTAAGACTCTGCAAGGTCTGATAACAAACACTAATTCATGTGGAATAATATACAATGCAATACCATGCTAATTTAGCCATGTTTAATCAATGTTTTTGCTGCGGAGTTTGAATCCCAAATTCTTTTATGTTTTGTAGTTTCAAAAGCTCTGACCCACCATGCCTTAGTAGGTTCTAAAAGTTACTATAAGAAGTAACACCTCGTAGTTAAGAGTAGA
>PVIR01021739.1:0-29072 GCA_004026965.1 Petromus typicus
ATATTGATGACAGAAAGAAAGGGTATAAATAAATAGATAAATGAACCATATGTGCGGATTATAGGCCATATTGTTGAGATGGTCATTCTTACATTAAATGATAGATTCATTGAATTCCAAACATAATTCTCCTAGCCACCTTTATTTTTTCCTCCAGATGTCAGGCTTATTCAGGAGGCACAGAGCATTGCAGTGGAAAAGAGTATATTCAAGGAGATTGATCCAGGGGAAGATTTTTGTTTTGGCTTTGGATTTTTTTTAAATGCTTATCACTTACACAAAACAATGGGATTCATTCTAGCATATTCATAAATATGTATAATGTACTTTGCTCACTTTTACTCCCCAAAATGTTATCCTTTGTCTTTCTCATTCTCTTCCTCTTCTCTAACAGTCTCTCTTCTATTTCTGCTTTCATGCCTATTGTAGTCAGTTTTATTAACTATCATTTCGGGGGTGGGACTGAGGACTGAACTCAGGACTCTGTGCTTCCCAGGCAGGTTCTGTGCCACTGAGCTACAACCTCAGCCCATGTTGCACATCACATCCTTAGAATTGTTCATCCCACGTGTCTTCTGCTTTGCATTCTTTGATAAATAGCTCCTCTCTTCTCCCCTCCATCCATGCTTTTATTGTCTCTGTTCTTTTGTTTTGGTTTGGTTTGTTTTTACCTTTATTAGAATCCACACGTGAATGTAGTATTTCTCCTTCTGCATCTGGTTGATTTCACTTGGCGTTGTATTCCCAGGGGCATCTACACAGTGGCAAATGCAGGATCTTTCTTTTTAAAGACTGCGTATCATTCCATTTTGTACATATTCTATTTTCTTTATTTATTTGTCCATTGATAGACACAATGCCAGAATAAACATGGCAGTGTGGATATTTTTACAAAATGCTAATTTTTTTCATCATAAGAAGGATTGTTGTATGATAATTCTATTTTCAATTTCTTTAGGAATCTCCATGCTGTTTTCCATAATGGCTATATTATTCTACATCTCAAAAACCACCATACTAGTGTTCTCCTTTCTTTACATCTTCACCAAAATCTGTCTTGTATTCTTTTGCTAGTAGCCACCCTAAGGAATATACAGCTGTATCTCAGAGTAGTTTCATTTGCATTTCTCTGAGAATTGGTAATATTGAGCCCCCTTTATATGTCTCTTGGCCACTTGTATGCCTTCTTTGAAGATGTATCCATTGAGCCATTTACCCACTTTTTAATTGGTTGTTGTGTTATAAGAGCTCTTTCTACAGCCCAGTGTTAATTCCTTAGAAGAAAAATTATAAGGGAAAAATGTTCTTATCTTTGTATAAATAAATACTTCTTAGGCTACAAAAAGACATTGGTTACTTTTTTAAAAATTGGTAAATTAAACTTCATTAAAATTAAAAACTGTTTTTCAAAAGATCTCATTAGGAAAATGGATATAAAAAAGAAGCCACACACTGGAAGAACCATCCTACAGGGTTGTAAGAATACAACCAATTTTAAAAGGCAAAAGTGGAACTAGGCCTTCCAAACAATAATATCTAAGTGGTCAGTACAAAGAGAAAAGAGTACAATGTCACTGCCCATTTGAGTAAAACCACAGTGAGTATCATTACACTCACAAAATGGCTGGAATTGAAAAAAAAGCAACCATACTAAATGTAGGTAAGGGTTCATTCATAGTTGATGGTAGCACTACTTTGGAAAAGAGTTCAGTAGTTTTATACAGTTAGACATGCCCACAAAACTTTTACTTGGAGGTAGAACAGTTTCATAGAAAATATACATTCTTCAGCAGGTGAGTGGATAAGTGAGCTATATATTCACAAAATAGAATGAGTCCTAAATTAAAAGTAATGAAGGATACACTCAACAGCATGGAAGATCCTCAATGCTATTCTAAGACAAATAAAAGATGACATCTGTTGTCTTTCATGAAGTTATGGAACCACCTTAACTAAGCTACAGTGATGGATTATACTGACTGCTTGACATAAAGCTGATTGAAGGGTCAGAGACAGGATTGACTTCAAAAAAAGTAAAAAGGAATTTCCTCAGGTGACTGAATGGGTCAGTCATTTGTCAGAATTTACCAAACTGAGCCAGATGTGGTAATCTCAGCACTCTGAGAGCCTAAGGCAGGAGGATCACAGGTTAAGCCTTGTCTAAACAAGTGAGTGTCTTAAGAGAGACCTGTCTCAAAGTAAAAGAAAAATGTTAAAAAGGCTGAGATGTATCTCAATAGAAGGCTCCAGGTTCAAAGCCAGTGCTGAAAAATTATCAAACTATGCCTTTATAATGTGTGCATGATACTGTATATACAATACCTCAAATTTTAACAGATACAGATATAAAAATTCCAAAATAAACATTAGCAGCAGCTAATTTGGAGGTAATATTTCTTAGTAATACTTGGGTAACTTTCATGGTTTTAGATCCATCTTTCTAATGATGTGTTTGAATTATATTCTATTAAGCTTAACCGTTTATTAATGCTAGAGTCACATTTTAACCTCTTGGACACATTAAAACTGTCAATCAAATTTTGTTACATAAATCAAATGCTTTACCTTAAATCTATCAAGATAATTGCTAAGATTAAGCTAAATGGAAAGAAAAATAAAATGTAGGACAGGAAATTATTTTTAAATTAAAGGACAGGTTCTAAAAGGAATTGTAAAGCAATATGGTGAAATGATATATTGACTTTTCTATTACTATTTATTTTTTTCATCTTGGCAAATGTTGAGTAGAGCTTAACTCTTCTAAATCAAATGTATCAGTTGTACTTTCAGCTGCAAAAAGTAAGAAACCCCAGTTCAACTGACTTACACGATAAGGCATTTATTAACTCATGTAGCTGGAAAGTTGCCAGGGACAGTTGATCAACGGCCCAGCATTTGTTCTCTTCTCCATTTGTTCTCACAGCATCAACACTCCAAGATCTAAGATGGTATATGTGGCATCCTGACCAGCTCCAAGGAAAAAGTCATGATGCCTTTCTACCTGACTCCTTCAAATCATCAAGAAACCTTAGCACAATTCCTCCCCACTCTTCCAGCCAGAATCTCATCACACGCCCATAATCTATAACTCATTAACAAAGGAGATTAGACCTATAAGATAGACTTAAACTATCACTTGTCAGTAGGCGGCCAATGGAAAGAAAATGGAGGTCTCAAAAGAAGGAAGGGAACTTGACCCCTAAAGTTCTATTAATTTCCCACCTTCCTTTCACGTGAACCTTTCATCCTGGGAGCTCTTTTCAACCTGTAAATGAAAATCAGACTGAAAAACACCAGTAGCCAAACTCAGCCTCCCACATCATCTGCACCCTGTCAGGGGCTCAAGAACATTTGCTGACTTGACGGCTAACACGAGGGAAATGAAAGCAGTTCTCACTCCTTATGGGCTATTTACTGTCCTCTACATCACCAAACAGTATTTATTTCTCGGCTTGCACCACAGTGATTGTAGAGTAAGTCCTAAGCAGCAAATAAGTTCCCCGCTTCCAAAATTGGTAACAATTTTGCTCTCTCGGTGGAAGATTTATATGACCCTTCAATGTTGATAAATCACTGTGGGCTTTTTCTCCACTTTTAATTGTCATGATATGTAGGACTAGTGACTGGTAGCTGAATGCCTCTCACAAAGACAAGAAAAGTTCACACAGTCACAGAAGACCTGAGATATGTAGCTTCCTCACAGCACAACACATCCAACACACAATGTCCAAATTACCTTTATCTAGTAGAGTGTTCACCTTTCCCTTTAACTTATTACTTTCTCATGGAGAAATAGCCCTTCCTGCAATGTGGTATCTGTCTACAGACACAAAAAAATTAAACATGTACAGAGCTGCAGCCCTCAAATGATGTTGCATCATGTCATATCAATGGATAGTGGAATCTGGGTGTGGCTGCTATTAATATGTGAATCTGTTCTCTTTTTTTCATTTTTTCTCCTTGAGAGAAACAGGATCAGCCATTCCCTTATAGTCAATATCGTGCTCTAAACATTTCCTAGCCAATCCTAAAACAACTTAACATCAGTGATTTTAGCCACTAGGTCATTAAGAGTTACAAAGTCTATGTCTACTGTAGAGAAACTGACTAAAGTTGTGCCTCCATTTCCTCAATTATAATATGAGAAGCTAGCGAAGCAATGGTTTAATTTGTATGTAGTTCAACATGACCCCTGATCTCTGCTGAAAATTATGTCCTGAAACTGACTAATAAAATTTCTAAATAACTTGTTCTTAATCATGGCTATCCTGGAATCATCTACGAGCTTTATTAATATGTTGTCCATGTCAATCAATGTCCCAGTTCCAGTTATTTATACTCAATGGGTTGGATGAGCCTGGACTTGAGGTCTTGTTTTTGTGGTGGTGTTTTTTGTTTTTTGTTTTTAAACTTCCCAGGTGATTCTAATATGCATCCAGGACTGAAACCCACAAAACTAAAGGGGTGGTTTTCAGAGCATGTTCCTTAGATTAGTAGCCTTAGCACTGCCCAGGAACTTCAGAAAGGCCAATTCTTTTGGGTACAGGGCTCAGGTTCCACGACCACTTTTCTAAGGACTGCCCAGGCCTAAAGTCCTGTACTGTTACTATCTGACAATCTTCACCAATTCAAGACTAGAGTTGACCCCACATCTTCCCATTAGACACAGCTCTCTCAGATGTAAAAAGAAGTGAGTTTTGGAGTGACTAATAGGATGACCACTTAACACTAGAGTACCAGTGTTTGAGACTTACCGCTGTTCCAAGCTAGCTCAGCAGCTTTCTTCACTCCTTGCTTATTGGGTACCCGGGCCAGGATACATATAGATCATGGACTGTCCTCTCCCTACCATGCTGCTGTCTCAGGAAGCTCTCCTTTGCACTGCTTCCAAACTTGCCTACTTAGCTTGCCATGCCTGAGCTGGACTGTTGCATGATTCTCCTTGCCTCTGTTTCTTAATCCCTTTGACTTTCATGCTTCTGTCAATTTCTTAGGCCACCAAGCCTTTAATTCGGCTCAGCATCTTCACATTTCTTATTCCCCAAGCCTGTAATCGAGGCTAGAAGTGCCCACACCTTCAGCCATCCTCATCACCTACTTACCAACAGGTGCTTTCAAGCAACAATTTGATTGACTGCCAACTATTATAAAATGAAAATCTGGAATTTTGGATTGATTTCTTCCTATCTTACCACTAACATTGTGCTTAGGTCTCCTTGCATGGTCCCCAGATGCTGCAGTGGACCTCTAGTCTTTAGCTGTGGTCCTGATTGAGTTAGTGTAAACAACCCAGGAGGAACTATAGTGGCTGCTCTGCTGTCATCTTCTGGTCTCACTCTAGGGCTCTTCATCTGCTATGGACTGAACTGTGTCTTCTCAAACTTATATGTTTCCATTCTAATCCCAAGAAACCTCGGAATATGACTGCATTTAGACACAGGATCCTTAAAGAGATATGTTGAAATGAGGACGTTATAAGGAGACCCGAAGAAAAAGGATTTGAGTGTGAATTTTTTACAATAGGTGTGGCTGAAGAAAACGTCATTTCTTTATTTTATAGTACTCTTCTGTTTTTATTTTCCATTTTCATCCAAATATAACACCAACCTCAGAGTTTTCAACTTTGAATGTGGCTGTCTATACAAATGGGGACTTGGACTAAATTACAATCAACGTACCTTGTTTAAGTGTCTACTACAGGCAAATCAATATGTAGGTCCTGTGGGTGAGAGAGACTAGTTTGTCACCTATAGTGGTACCTCAGTTCATGAATTTAATCTTTTCCACAATTCTGATCACAAACAAAGTTGGACAAGAACAAAATCAAATTTCCCCATAAGGTCAACATTGAACCTAGCCACTGAATTTGATTCATTTCTTGTTCAATTCAATTTGTGGCAAGAACTGTGGAAAGAATTAAGTGTATTAACTGAGGTACCACTGTATATATGACTAAATCCATCTTCCCTCTCTCAGAGAAATAATGGACCTATACATTAGAAATGTAACCATGAGACGAGGCAGGAGAGGAAAACTTGGGCATAGTTACTGTAATCAACAAACACAAGGAAAAACTACAACTTGGAAGTGGTGTTTGCAGTGGGTCGATTTTGCATAGGAAATGGGCTATTATTAAGTGTAATATATGGGAGTGAGGAGCACCGTTCACAGTAACTTACGTACTCAGCCATGTTCCAGAACTTCCTAGTGAATTCTTTCATGTTCTTTCAAGAAGAACACTGCTCTTCTCTCCTTCATAAGTCAGGTTCTCCTTTCTGTTTTGGAATATTTGCAAAGTGTTTACATGTCAGTACACATCTCATCACCCTTGGTTTAGTAACTTACATACATCTATCTATCTGTTCCAGTCAGGTGTTTGTTCTCTATCTTGGTACTTGATTCTAATTAATTGTTAAAAAAGCAAATTCAATCCAATGAAATATGTATGGTATGTGAGAAAATGAGGACTAAAATGATTTTACAAAATACTACTACATTGTGACAAGAGCACTGATACAATAATAATTTTGCATGTAACATATTGTTCAAATAATATTTATCTTGTTTCATATGGATTTATGTTCTACCATCTTGGAGAATGACTTTGAAGGAGAGTGCGGACATATGTATTTCATACAAGTACTCCCCAGAGCAAAACTAAAGTAATACAGAGGGGTGTATAATGATCCCTCTTGTTGGGACAACATATCTGACATCCACAACTTAAGGGAAGAATTCATCTGGCCTGCAGTGTCAGGTGTTTCTGTCCCTGGGCAGCGGGCTCGAGGTCAGAAGCATCATCATGGAAGAGCACAGTGGAAGAAAGCTGATTGCCTCTTGGCATCAGGGCAGCGAGAATGGAGAACAGACAGGAGGAAAGGGCAGGGATGTCACACAGCTCCCACGCTCATCTCCCCTTCGTCCAAGCAGTTCTTCCAACAGCCCATTCAGCTATGAAGTGGGCCGGGGAGTTAGTTCAGTGGTTCCGGCGCCTGTCTCACAAGCGCAAGGACCGGGGTTCGATTCCCCGGTATCCACATACAATACTGGGTGTGGAGACCCACACCCAGCAGCAACCAGTACCACATACCACAGTGCCGGGCGTGGTGGCTCACGCCTGTAATCCCAGCACTCGGGAGGCAGAGGCAGGAGGATTGCTGTGATGTGAGTTGGAGGCTGAGCTCAGGGCCAGCCTGAACCACAAAGCGAGACCCTGTCTCCAAAAACCTTAAAAAAAAAAAAAAAAAGCTATGAAGTCTCCAATGGCTAAACACCATGATGCTGTCACCCCTTCAGGCTGCTCTCTTAATCCAGGCAGGTTGACAAGCAAGACCAGGCAACACAGACAAACAAATACATATCTGACTCCTGCTCATGGAAAGATGCCTCGGGAATGGCAGTTAAAATATAATTCTCAGGATAGTTTTATTCATGTCCTTATTTGAGACTGAATGACTCAAATTTCTGGGATTTTGGTAGGGCTAACTATTAAATATATGGATTATTCTTCTGTCAAAAGATGGGAGGTCCTGTTAGTAGATTTGAATGAGGTATTCGTGAAGGGGAACTGAATCCTAAAACTAAGAAGCTAAACTTTTATTTTTCCTTTGGTTCCTGGGGATAAATACAATTCAGCTTTTTCTCTCTTATAATTCCCCTTAGTTATTTCTCTCCTCTGCTACCAATCTTCAGTCTAAGGGATTATTGTATGGGAAGCAGTCACATAGGATTATTTGAACCCCAAGAAATGAAAGCCACACGGCCTTCTTTGCCTCCTTTGGCCAGCTGGATTCCAGCAACATTTTCTCCTAGGCATCTGTTCATCCCGGAGCTCCAGGAAGTAGGTGTCAGCTATAAAGCAAGAAGAGACCAGAGGAGTTGAGAATAGGTGGCAAAACAAGCAGCAGTAGTCAAATGACTATGGCATCTGCTCACTCATCACAGGGAAAGAAAAATTCAGTTAACTCCAAGAGAAAGTACTCTGCGAATATGAAGCTTCTCTCAAGTTGTAATAAAGACAAAATCAAAGAATAGTTGATCAAAAACTTTCTGTCAGCTAAAAATGTTTTAAGTATTGGATCCTATTTACCGTCCTTATACAGTTCCTGTGCTAGTCTGTGTGGCTGGTGGAATATGCCTTTGTTCTTCTACGTCTGTAATAAAACATAGGACTTATTTTGGTGGTTAAAAATTAGGAAGAGAAATGGAGTGTCATTATTAATACTAGTAAACTCTTTTGCAGCTATTTCGTATAGGTGTTGTTGAACTGATCTATCTGATATCCTGTAAAACACACACAAACTTCAAAAAGGCAAGAAGATACATCTAAAAGAGCATTCTGTCTCAGCATCCCTCACACCCCAGTGCATTACCCAGCACAGGCCCTGAGCTGCTCACATTTCTTTGGAGGCTTTGACGTAGTTAGCAGTGAAGACATGCAATTTGGAGTCAAACAAACCTAGACTAGAATCTCGATGTTTCCATTGACAGGGATCTGACTCCAAATCTGTTTGCCACACACTAATGATGCCTTTCAAATATTTTGGGAAAAGACTAACATGACATAATGTTTACAAATTATTTAGCATTTTTCCCCTGCTCTTGTGCCTAAGACATAGTAAAGGCTCAATAAAAGCCAACCACTGTTATGAGGTACCATTACATATCTGAAGTCTGCCTGAGTCCCAGCAAGCAGAGTAATTGCCTTTCGCTGTAGCAAGAAGTCCACAGGATATGTTTCTTTGCAAGGAAAGAGTTAATGAAAAGACCTCACTGATGAATAATAAAGAAAAACCCACCAGAACAGACAAAAGTGATGGCCTCAGGGATAAGTAGTTACTTACTGTATTTATTATCCAGAGAGGAATACAGATTATATATTTTATGAGCCAGATGGGAATAGTTATTTAATCTACAGTAACGACTACTCTAAATGGCTCTATTGAATCTCTACTTGAAAGTGTACTTCAGAAGAGTTGCAGGCTATGAGGGAATAAAGCAAGAAACAAATGTAATGGTTAAAGGACATTTTTGCTGAAGCTTAATTAAACTTGAGATTTTGTACAATTCTGTGTATAATCTTCAAAAGACTTTTTTCCCTAAAAAACAGACCAGAAAGGGTGCTATGAAATTAGCCTCAGAGCTATGTAGATTTTGAAGGGCCCTTAAGGAAAAAATGTTTTTAAAAACTCACAGATTTCAATTTTAAGCAAAGAATTGAAATTACTTTCTAGCCTCCCATACTTCCAGCAGCACTGGTACCTACTTGAAATGAACAACTGCTAAAGAAACAGCTGGAAGAAAGCTGTTACTGCAAAGCAAAGTGCGATATGCACGCTGTAATTAGTTTGCAATCATTACTCAGTCCACTGTTGAAGAGAAACCTTGATTTGATCACACCCAAAGCATTCCTATCAGAGAACAAAATTCAGGACAATTCCTTCCTAAATGTGAATAGAATCCTCACCTCACTGCAGCTGATGGTATCGTGATGATTTTTTAAATGTGGTCAGTGATGACTGGATCATCAAGAGATATTTTTTTGTCTGTCTGTCTGTCTATCTGGAAGTAAGAGGTACTCCATCCCATAACTGACCACTTCTTTGAGTGTTTGCTATAAGACAGATTGAAGCTGCCCAAAACAAACACAGCACAGGCCATAAAAGTAGGCAATATAGATCATACCAAATTTATTAGTGGCCATATATATTTTTTAAATAAACAAATGAAATTAACTTTACTACCATGCTTTATTTAAGACAGTCTGTTCACAACATTTTGGAAGCATGTAGTCAGAGGCTCTTATATCGAACAGTATAGGTCTAAGTGACTGGCATGGATTATGTTTTAATTCTATCAATAATCTGTGGCAGCAACTATGACTTCATTTTACATATGAGAAAAGTGATGCACAAGAGAATTAGCTAATTCCCATGGATACCCAGCTGGAAAGTGGCTGACAGGGGAGAGTTTGGGCAGACTGGCTTCAGATCTCCTGTGCACTGTGGTGTTCTGCCCGTGCTCCGGTGACTGTAGCTCTATGACCACACTGGCTCATCAGTGAGCGGATTTGCAAACGATAATGATCACCATGAATACTGATCAATAGACAAAAAAAAAATGGCTTCTTTTTTAAGTCTTCACCATATCCACATTCCCTGAAGTAAATACTCATATGGAGTCTGCCTCCTTCACAGATAAGGAAGCTGAAGGGAAAGACTATGGCTTTCAGAAAGTCACAAAACAAAGGTGTACTGGAACTTTGATTTAACCATAGCTCATCCGACTCCATAAATGGAGTCACTAGTTTTGGTTCCACAGCAGGTCTAACTACGGAGTCAAGAAAAAAATTTCCACAATGAGTAGAAATAATAAAAATTTCTGAAAGACACAGTTGAAAGAGGTAAATAGAACCCATTTAAATAATTCAAGAAATGAAGTAAAAAGATCTACATAAGATATCACTACTAGGGGCCGGGGAGTTAGCTCAGTGGTTCCGGCGCCTGTCTCGCAAGCGCAAGGACCTGGGTTTGATTCCCCGGTAACCATATAACAATACTGGGTGTGGAGACCCACACCCAGCAGCAACCAGTACCACATACCACAGTGCCGGGCGTGGTGGCTCAGGCCTGTAATCCCAGCACTCGGGAGGCAGAGGCAGGAGGATTGTGATGTGAGTTTGAGGCTGAGCTGAGGGCCAGCCTGAACCACAAAGCGAGACCCTGTCTCCAAAAACCTACCAAAAAAAAAAAAAAAAAGATATCACTACTAGTGCAGATTAACATTTGTCTCTGAATTTGCTAAATATTAATTTTTGTAAGAGAAAAAAAAGCCATGAGTTTTCACATCTTATATGTATTGTTGGGGTGGGAAAATTAATAATTTGATGGCTCCCAGAATTTCCATTTAATTATTCACTATGGTGGCTTTTATTTTTTTAATTTTGTTTTTGCCTTACTACTTATTCTAAAATTTCCACTCTAAGAACACTTGTTTAATATTAGATGATAATAACTGATATATCAAAGCAAGATCTTTAATCATTAAAGAAATATGAAGGAGAGATATCCCACATATAATAGAAACCACATTGTACACATATGTAGTATGACGACCATTTTTTCCAAACAGCAGTCATATAACAACAGATTGATGCCCCACATACATAGATGCATATATTTTCAGCACTACTGTGTTACCCAGAAATCTCTCTGTAGAGTTGTTTGTTCTTTTTTTTTTTTTTTTTTTTAGATTTTTTGAGACAGGGTGTCGCTTTGTAGTTCAGGCTGGCCCTGAGCTCAGCCTCGAACTCACATCACAGCAATCCTCCTGCCTCTGCCTCCCGAGTGCTGGGATTACAGGCGTGAGCCACCACGCCCAGCGAGTTGTTTGTTCTTAATTTGTCATAAAAGGTCAGTTTCAAATATGTTCCTTACCTTTTTAGAAGACACTCAGTAGCAGTGCTTGCCTGACTGACAATATATAGTTATGTGGGGCTCATAACAGAGGTGAAGAAAGTTAGAAATTAAGCAGTCTCCAAGAGGAGAAACGGAAGTTAAGTCCATAGAGAGAGTAGAGAAGAAGAACAGACTTCAGCAGACCACTAAAAGTCATGGTCCATCCTGTACTTCATGCAATAAGGAATTGCATTACCAGTCATTATTTTCTCAAAGACTTAACTTTCAAATTGTGCATTAGCTTTAGCCTAAATCCTTTGTGCATCTCTCTCTCTCTCTCTCTTTCTCCACTTAATTTTCTCTATTCCAAAAACAAATTACAAATTAATATTTCCAAACTAGATCTCTCTTTTGTCTCCCAAACCCATCGAAGCAACTTGGAGGTGACTAAGCATATACTCATCAAAAGCTACATTCAAGAATGTGTGTGGAGCACCACACATAAAAGCCAACAGTGAGATCAGTCTTGTACACCAGAGGGGATGGACCACAACTACGTACAGGAAAGTACAGGAAGTTCACAAACAAAATGCTGAGCTAGAAAAGACAGAAGAGTAAGACATATTTTACTATCCTATCCAAATCAATTTTTTTAAAGGTAAAGCTGATAGTTGATGTTAGAGATCAAGTATAGTTACCTTGGACTGGAATATTTAGAAAGGGCAGCCAACAGATTTCTGGAGTACAACCGCTGTTTAATCTCTTGATTTGGGAGCTGATCACATGGGTGTGCAAAGTCCAAGGTATCCCATTGTACTATGCATTGTTTATACATTTATGTACATGAATGTATGTATTTTTCAATGTATGAAAAGTCTAAGAACACATCGCAAATGATCTCCCAACTGATAAAGAACATAAGTTATTTTATATCTCCTAAACAAGAATAATTTTTATATGTATTGAGGTCCTCCCCACTCTCTTGGACTTAGAAATCCAGGTCACAAGCCACCTTCACCATGTTCTACATGCATTCTCTGCAATAAAGTCACCTATTTCTCTTACAACTTCTTCACACTTTGATGCTTAAAATAATAACACTTGGGCTGTTGAATTTATCCAAGATAATTAATAACTACTAATTATTCCTTGATGATTCTGGGGAAATAAAAAATTGTATCTGTTTTATTTTCCCTTCTTTAAAAGCAGAGAATTATATGAAAAAGGTCAACTGATTTTCACAAAGATGCCCAGCAGGGAGGAAGAGACAGAAAAGAGGGAAAGAGAGAGACAAAGAGAGGAAACAGAGAAGGTAGAGGTAGAAAAGCAGAAGAAGGTGATGGTGATGGAAGAGGAGAGAGGAAGAAGAGCTGAAGGAAGGGGGAGGGAAAGGAGAAAAGAGGAGGTGGAAAGAACAAGAGATGAAGGGAAAGAAAGGAAAAAAGAAATAGGAGGGAAAGAGGAAGCTTTATTTAGTGTACAACATAGAAGGCAGGTATACGACCTTGGAAATGTCTTGTAGTCCATGTTACTTGCTTGAGACGCTGGTCTCTCTCCCTCACACTAGCTGGGCTTTAGGATTGGGCCATGAGAATAAAATCAACTATAACCAGGGAGAATAAAAATAAAAAAATAAAAAACTAGCAAATACTGAAACAAAGAAGTCAAAGAAATGCAATCCCACGAGCCTGGAAGTCAAGCTGTGAGATAGAGAGAGAAGACAGCCATAGAAATGGGGATCTGGCTAACAGGAAGCCACAGTATCGGGTCTGCAGATGCTGATGGCCTCTGGAGGCGTTGGCAGAATACATCATTCAACACAGAGGGGACAGTGAGTGGAGGCGCAGATGACTGCCTCCAAGACTCAGCACATCAAAACGAGAAATGCTCTCTGCTGCCTGTAGGGTAATGGAGGCAGGAAGGGCCCAGGAGGACCTGCTAGTGCCGGAATGGGAGGGCACAGGCTGCAGGAAGCACAAAGCCCAGGTGCGAATAACTGAGGCCACCGTCTCCACCTGCTGCCCAATCTGCCTGCTCAGAAGTCACAGTCCTGACACTCCAAAACAGGAAGTACGAGGTGTGCCTCCATACCCCCATGCGCAAAGAAAAATCGCTCAGGCTAGCGCCATCTTGGAGAAAAGAGCAACAGGCCAGATCTTCAGAAGTTAGGACATTTTCCTAGAGAAGCTGTTTAAACAAAAGTTGAACATTGATAGAACTGAAAGAAAGTTATTTAAAGTAGAGATTGAGTCTTTTTAATTTGACAAGTTTTAAATTTCCTAAGCGTTATCAAGGTATGTATTCCTAAGACAAAAGTGGTTTATAGAAAATACTAACGCTGTAGTTTTGTTGCACATGTGAATAATGTAGGAGCATATTGTTCATCTTCCTACCCTAGACCAGAGTGCCACAAGTAATTCATGCCTAACTAAATATTCCAAACAAAGGAAGCTTTCCAACCAAAATGTTTTTGGAACTCCATTTTTAATGTTAGTGCTTTTGAAGGAAAAACTTGAGAAAACAGTTTGCATCTGTTTCATCTACCAAACAGATCAGTGACCACTACATATTTCATTTCATCTAATAAAAGATTAGTGACCTCTACATAGTTCCTCTATTGGTCAAGATTTTCATCAAAATGGCAGCTATGGAAGATAAGGATTCTGAGAAAAGATACCAAATACAAAGACCTGCATCTAGAATGAAATACAGTTGTGTAGCTTATGAAGGGAAAACATTTTCTCTCTTTAACACCATTACTTGAAATTATATATGTAACTTTATATGTTAGAAATATTATATAGAAATAAACCCACATCATCAAATAAAAAGCTCTAGGGGTTTTCTTCAATTATAAAATAAAGTGACACACAACAGAAAAGCACTAAAGTCTCTCCTGGCTCTAAATACCACAGCTTGAACATGCGAATAGGACTCAGGACAAGTGTAGAAAGAATACTGTTGATATTGTTGCATATGTTTCATTTGGGTAAATGCAATTATTTTATCTTTGGTGCCTCATCAGCAACTCATGGAATATCTTGGACCTAATACTTAATGGATATTGTTTAGTTCTTATTTTTTAAAAAAATTCTAAAAACAATACAGCCAAATTCTTCTTACAGCCAAATTTTGTAACAAAATACTGTGTGCTTCTGCAAAGGGTTACTGACAATCACTCTTTACAACTATTAATTAAAATATACAGTTATATATTCATATATATGAATAAAATGAATTATATATTCTCCATTATATCAATTTTCTATTTCAGTTTCATTCATAAATTCATAATTCCAGAGTTACCAGAAGAAAAAGTTAACCAGTAAAATCTCTGTATATAAAAGCTGAGTAAATGGAACAAATAGGTGATATTCCTATGGAGCAGTCAGCACTTCGTGATAGAACTAGGCTACCTACCCTTGAGATCCTGCTCTCTGTCTCCACACTGTAGCCGTGGAGACACCCATCTCTGAGTTCGTGCTACTGGATGGATCTGAACTTTAACCTGATTGGTTAAACTAATAATCAGAAACCAGGATAGTCAGGCCATAGTCTTCTTACTAACTAGTCACCTGACTTTGGCTAATCACTTATCCTTATGATATTTCAATATTTCAGTTCTCTTTTCTAAACAAGTTGGGTGCCATTTACATCATCAATATAATGTTCATATAGCTTCATGGTTAGAGATATATTTTTAAAATAGTTATCTTTCTCTGGTGAGTTCAGAACAAGTCTGCATAGATGAAGTGGAATTTATCTTTGATAAATGTCAACCATTCATACTGCAATTTCAGTGACCCTTTCTTTGCCTTAGAAGTTGACAGATAACAATCATTATTGGTATGACCCAGCTAACTTCCCTATTCATCATCCAGTTGAAAGGTGGGAGTATGGAAGCAGCAATTTTCCAATGGATTTATGTAGTGCAGGAACAAAATATGTATTCAACTATTTCTTGTTGCTTAAAATGCTCAGTATTCTGAATAACGTATTTGGTGATGTATCGATACCTCTAACACTGCCTTTGCAGTGTTCCACTTATGGAGGGGAATTGATTGAAATAATTATGTGTTGCTTATATGTAATATATATTTTAATTTATTTAATATTATTTCTTTAAAATTTAATAATATACACTCCAGGTAGCATTTATAAATCTTCCTATGTACAAGATAATAAAACTATTCTCATTCCTCTGTATTCTTGTAAGCTGAATTAGACTATCCAATTCTCAAATACTACATATTAAGTTTATTTGGAGCACCATTGAAATCAAAGATACAAACAGCCTATTCATTTTCTTCAACATTATTATTCTAATTAATACAAGTCACACAGGTGCAATGTGCGACAGGAGCCATCCATAAAGTAATAAATAAACACATTTCAAAAGGACCATAACTTATAAAAATATGTCTCACAAAGAGCATAATAAAAATTGAGACTATTGTCCAAAGACTGTTTGTTGGATTATTAGTCTATAAGCAAACAAACAGGAAAATGACAGAAATTTCAAACAGTAACCTCTTGGGAAGGAAACAAAGGCATTCAGTGCAAGTATACAGCTGTACATAAAAGACTGAGTTAAGAGTAATTAAAAAAAATCCTGAGTGATAAGCTCAGTTAATATCCTTTTGAAAAAAAGGAAATAGAAACAGAAACTTGGAATTGACATACTATCTCGTGGCTGTACAAAGCTCTTTATCCAAGGACCTATCCATTTTGCAAGAGAAAATTCATTAATTTTCCATACACCCTTTAGATTCTGTGAGAGTGGTGTTACTGTAACGTTTTGGAAACAGACAAACTGAAGCAGAGGGGAGACCTACAGCACAGGACTGATGGTCAGCAGTACTCAAAACAGGACTTCGGGTGCAGCTCTCTAGAGCAAGAGCTCTGGCAACTCTCCCACTTTGCCGTCGTGCTCGCTGAAGACCAGTGGGTAACACAGATGAAAACCAGAACCCTCGGAGTTTAGTGCCTTCCTTCCAGGGTGCCTCACAGACATTACCTCATTCATCTTCATAACATCTTTAAGAAAGGGAAGGCAATGGTCTCCACCCTTGTTTAATGGATGACACTGCGATTGCTTGAGGCCACAGTGTAAGTCAGTGTCTGGCTAAGAACAGAGACACATTCCCCAAAACCTCAGGTCAGGGTATCATCAGCCACTTCAAAAGTGAAGCTCACCAGTGGAGCTCACCAGTGAACTGCCAGTGAAGAAAGCTCATTCCCAACGTTGGCAGATGTTTGAATAATAAGGTAAACAATGTTAACAAAGGCAGCAAACACCACTCCTGGGTTAGTAAAGGAAATGTCTGTGGAAGGGCCTGCAAGAAGCCCCATGCTGTCAGAAGGAGCACAAAATGGAGAGTGGAGAAGACAAGGACAAAAAGTGCCTAAATCAGACATGAGCATTTCACTCAGATACCATACATTCATTCATTCAGCAAACGGTAGTCTCCTAAAGGCTGCAAGTGAGGAATACAAATCAGACCTTACCTTTAAAAAGATTAACTTAGTAAGCTAATAAGGTTGTTAGAACTTGGAGTATGGGGCCGGAGAGTTAGCTCAGTGGTTCCAGCGCCTGTTTTACATAGTGCAAGGACCCAGGTTCGATACCCCGGTAACCACATACCATACTGGGCGTGGAGACTCACGCCCAACAGCAACTAGTACCACAGACCACAGCGCCGGGCGTGGTGGCTCACGCCTGTAATCCCAGCACTCGGGAGGCAAAAGCAGGAGGATTGCTGTGATGTGAGTTTGAGGCTGAGCTCAGGGCCAGCCTGAACCACAAAGTGAGACCCTGTCTCAAAAAAAAAAAAGAACTTGGAGTATAAAGAAATAAACATTCAATGAAAATCATCCCAACTATTATCCCAAAAGACCTCAAGTCAGATGCACTTGTACTGGCACTATTATTATTATATGCACACGGACTTGAAAAGGGCTGTATTGGTCATCTTGTGGGGTGCTGAGCCTGGGTTTTCCTTTTTTAAAAAAACATGAAAATATGCTTTCTTGGATCCATTGATCCTGTTGTTAATAAAAGCCCAATAACGACCGAGCAGTGCAAGCAGATGGAGGTTTCTACCCACTGCCCTGACCTCTGGCCTTACTTGTGTTGACTAGATCAGCAAATTAGAGTTAACTGTGAGCTACCATCCAGAACAGGGGTGGCAAACCTTTAGCACCTGTGCCACAGCGGGCTGTTTGTATCATTGAAAGCTCTAAAAGGTTCACCATCACTGACATCAGATAATGGTGCAAAAGTAGCAAAGCATTTGCCCTTTATTTTCTTTTCTGAAGGGAATATGAAGCACCAAGTACAGACCTGAGTTCATACCCAGGACTTACAGACATCAGGTTGCCTCATGAGAATACCTCAGTGTTCTCCATGTTGGATCGCATTTTCCATGGAGACACCAGATACAAGAAGCATCACGTGTCTACGTACACATCTCCATCAGGGAATAGCATTGTGAAGTAATGTGACTAAATGCTATATGCCAGGTTTCATATAAATTTATATGTGTTTTTCAAATATATGGCTCCACAAGTTATCTCATTCTGATCTTTACAACACACCTCTGAGAACACAAGACCTGTAATATGATGTCTGCTGATGACTAAGAAAATGAAGCTCGGAGAGTTCAAAGCCTTGCCTGGGATAACACAGAAAGAGAGTTGGAGAGCCAGAATGCACAGGGCTTCCTGGCACTCTCCCCGTGAGGCCCAGGAGCCTCCTAATGAGGCTGAGAGTCCTGCATCTGCGTCTGCGGAGTCTGCTGTTAGATAAGATCAGCATTTGACAGGAGGTGAGATTTGTGAGAAAGGCAGAGTACCACTGAGTTGTTCCAGCAAGTTCTCGGCTGTTCCAAGGATGGGGGAGTTAGGAAATCTTCAAAGGCAGCAGACAGGTGCCACATACTCCTTCAAACACCCCTTCCCAGTGTTGAACAGGAAGCCAGCTCTGCCTGAAAGCCCATAGGCCTACAAACTACAAGTTCCTGTGATTTGGTCCTACTATGTACACAGGGGTGAATACCACCACACCAGACTGCATTATCCTCTAATGTGAATGGTAATATGGCACATAGCTCTCGGAGAGAGTATTTTCTTTAAACTGTGCTGAAAGTCCGCATGGAGAAGATGATCAGAGGACAGTACACCTATAGCTACGGCCACATGACATCTGTGTAAACTGAAGGAAGAGCAACTTTCCAGGGGACCTGTGAAAATACCTTCACAACTAAGTTCTTTACAGTTGAGATTTTCAATTTGATCCCTATGAAAATACGCATCCAAACACATTAAGTTCATATTTCTCTATGTCAAATTAAACGTAACAAAATATTGAAAATTTCAGAAGCTTACTCTCAAAATGGAAATAAATTCCCAGCGAAAGTGTATTGTTCTCAGAGTCATTGCAGCTGTCAGTAGGGCTCCACCATCCTGCTATTGTGATTTTTGGGCCACCGTGTCTGCCCTTCATGCAGCTCCTTGTTATCCCACTGCCAGTTCATGAAAATATACACCTTTCAGGCCTGGGATTTAGCTCAGTGGTTCCAGCACCTGCTTTGCAAGTGCAAGGGCCCAGGTTCAATCCCAGCAACCACATACAACAATGCCAGGTGTGGTGGCTTATGCCTGTAATCCTAGCATTCGAGAGGCAGAGGCAGGAAGATTGTTGTGAGTTCAAGGCTGAGCTCAGGACCAGACTGTACTACAAAGCAAGGCCCTATCTCAAAAAAAATATGTACCTTTCAACATATTTTCACTAGTGTCTTTTGCTGCCTTCTCAGCAACCCTGTGGGACAAGCATTCTCTAAGATGGCACTTGAGAAAAACTAAATAAGTTTCTGAATAAGGTTACAAACAGTCTATTTTTCTAAAAACAAATATTATTTGTATTTTATCATCATGGGAAAAGTTCATTTTAATACAAAAAATTGAGAAAAGGCCTCATCTCATTTTTAAAAAGCTACTTTTAAAGTTATATAACTTTGTGTAAATCCTTTTACTAGCCTAATTTCTCTGTTCTGCTGCAGACAGATGCAAACTTCATCAGGGACCTGTGCCAGTCCACAGATGGGTGCTTAATTTACAAAGTGCCATTAGGAGATTAATACCCTCCATCATCACATCCAGGATGTTAAAAGGCAAGAGCATTAAGCTTAAGGCAAGTCGAAGCAAGACGGTGTAGTGGGGATTAAGTCAATGAGTGCTACAATGCTGAAAACTCATGGAATTCGTGTTCTCTAGAACCTCCGAGATCAACTCAGTAATGGAGCATGGGGATGATACATCTGTCGAGGATGGAACGGCAGCCTTGGGATTTCCACAGAGCCCCATCAGCAGAGCACTACCTGCTCTGAGAGCCAACAAGGTCACACTCCCACACTTCATCAGAGTGGACATTCAGGGACACTGCGTCTGTGCAGAGAGCAAATTTTCTGTGATCCGGTCATCTTGTGAGGTGCTGAGAGACATTTTCTGTGTCTGTGCAGAGAGTCTGTTTTCAAACCATCAGTCTCTGCCCAACAGGATGCAAGATCCACGAGGGCATAAACAAGGAGGACATCAGCACCAACTCACCCATCTGTTACCTAAAATGGGATGTTTTCATAGTATATGTTATTTAAATATTTGTTGAACAAAAGGATCTCATCTCCCAGAATCCCCTGATATGAAAAAGTCAGAGCTGTTCAAATGGGCAAAACCACCATAATACACAGCTATTGAGGAGCAAGGTGGGGAAAAAGCTGAGTCCCAGGGTCAGTTTCTAGACATGTGTCCTCTTTCATGGTTCTGAGTTCATTTGACTTTGATTTTGCCTGAACATTTAGAAATTAGATCAACAGAGGAAAATACAGAAGTCTAAAGAGTATGGACTGAATTGCAGGGATTCAGTACATTGAGATGATTTTGAATTTTATATCTTGAGAAAAATTATAGGACAGGCATAGTCACGTGGATCCCGTAAGTTAAGGGGCCATAACAAAATTCTCACATTGTATCGTGCTCAGTCTGTGCTTTGCCTAGCCCACCCTGAGTGAACAGGTATTATAATGGGCCACATAAACAATATAGAATAGTTAAGGTATGTAACAAAACTTCCTTTATTTTGATAATTGTCCTTAAATACTTCCTCAAAAACTTGTTAGAATGTGAGTTATTCCATTAAAAAGTTTTTCCTTCGGGTGAGATGTTGATACTCAGATGTTCTTTGTTGAAGTAAACTCCACTGGGACACTGTTAGCTGATTAAATGGACAGGATTCCCAACTCCTACCATCTTGTTCTCTTTAGAGGTTTTAAAATCCAAACAGGGGGGCTTCTAACATCTTATGCCTCCAAAAGTATTATATAGCAAAGTTCTAGCCAATGAAACTTAATGTGAAGATCTTGAGGAAAGTTCTGCTTTTCTAATACAAACACTGAAGATTCCTTCTTTCATTTCTTTGTGGCTGGAATATGTACTTGACGTTTGTGGCTGGAATATGTACTTGATGTCGGGAACTCAGGCAGCTCTCTTGTAACTGAGGAAAATATCAGAGATCTCAGACACATTGGCTTGATACTGAGCCACGGAAGTGACGTGAGTAGTTTCTCACTTCCAAAGTTTTAGTATGTGAGAAAAATACTTTCTTTTTTCTTTTTTTTTTTTTTTTTTTGCATAACCCATACTGAATTGGATTCTTCTTTGTATGCAGCTAAAAGATTCTTTTTTGATGCAAAATTTTAAAAGATCTAAGTTATTCTCTGGAAAGAGCCAAGGGAATGAACAGGCTACTCTTACATTTCCTTCTAAATGCCTTCAGTTTCCTCTCCAAGTTCTCTGTAAACCAGAAGACCAGTGATGCTTAGTCAATCTCAGGGCACATAGAATGGGGAGAAAAGATGGCAGTGGATCTAGAGCAGCAGGCAGAGACAGGCAAGAAAACCAGTAGTCTCCCAACTTCTCTTAGCAACAAAGCCCTCTGGTCAAGTGAAACCAAATACCCTCCGGCAGCGCTGGAATCGGAGAAGTGCAGAGCCTCACCCTCTCCACTGCATTCCTACTTCCATGGCAGCCAACTACTCTCTTCCTCCCACCCCACCCCTCTCTGCCAAAGTCAAAACACATGAAAGATAAATTTATAAACCATTTATTTATGGGACTGTCAGATAAAATACAGGGCATCCTTTCATTAAATTTGAATCAGATATCCAATGAATAATATTATAGTAGACAGATTTTTGTATTTGTGGTGTATTTGATACCAAAATTTAAGTAGCCATTTTGTATTTATTTGTTTATGGTGAGAATCTTGCTCATTTATAACATTATTTAAAGCAAACATGGATGGATAGAACATAGGGAAGTTAAGTTTTTCCAAAGTGGGGGACACATATCAATACTAGCAGTATAAAGCTAGAGCTGGTAAAATGCAGCAGAAATACAGAATAACAACTTTAAAAGGTTTGCAAATACAATTTATCTTGTTAACAATTTTGTTTGAGACTGGCCTATGAAAAAATCATGGCGCCTTTTCCACCTAAAGTGCACCTTTCTCTCTTGGATTTCCGAATGTCCCAAAATATCCTATTTCTAATACCCTACTCTCCCAGAAGTGGGGGTTCCCACCCACCACCCAGAGGAAGAAGGACAGGAAGCATACTGTCCTCATGTCCTCAAAGCTCGGCTTCTTGACTCCCAATCTGGGACATGCGGCTGGCAGAAAATGTTCATCCAATTAAATGAAGCGACGCTGAAGCCAGGTGGAAGGCTTCCAGTTAAATACTTGCTACTCTTATCTTCTCGTTCGCACCCTTACCTCATTATCACAACGGAGCTCGGTGAGCGAGCGAGCGCACTCTCCAATAAAGATGTTCCCACTGTATTCCTAATGAAAACAGCGCGCAGATAACAACCCCCTTCCTTTCGGAACGAGATGAATGACACAGGAACCTGACAGTCACCTGGAAGAGCTAGCGCCTCACGCGAATCCCAGGTCACCACGAGGACAGAGGGACATAGCGCGTTCCTGAATTCTCCTCGAAGCCTCAATCCAGAGACATCATCTGACCCTGACAATACGATTTTTAAAAAGAGCCATAAAGAAGTTCCGGTCGGACCCTTATTAGACACTGAATCCACGCACAACCGCAGCAGGGCACAGACGCCGTATCTTTAGGGATACTGAACTGGCCCAGCTTGTCACGCTGAAAACCGGGGCACACATTGAAGGGCCTTGATTCAGAAAAGGAAAATAAATAGGAGCAAACAACCAAAAGAGTTGCTCATATTTATGAGCAATAAGGTTTATCATCACAAGAGTCCATTCCTGAAATACGAAGTGACTCTGTTGCTTGCAAAACAAAATGTTACCTGAGCAGGAAAACAGAAGAAGCAGACTCCTAATGGAATTAATGATTCATTTGCAAGGAAATATTTTTAAAATCCAATGATGGAGATAACTGGGGCTTATGTGGGTGGTGGGAGCACGTGGAGCCATCTCTCTTTTGTCCTATCTTAGAACAAAAGATGACATCATTTAGGGAAGTGGGAAAAGACAGGTTACATCACTCCGCATAGTTTTGCTTTAACTCTTAGTTTGGGAACTGTTTCTGACAATCCTAAAGTATTTCAAAGTAATGCTCTTCTAAAGAGACTTTTTCTGATCGTACTGGCAAGATCATCACAGCAAAAATAATTTTTAAAAAGAATATTTCATTTTCAGTTACAGATATACTACATAAGTGATACAGATCATAAGTAATATAAGTAAATGATACTCTGAAATTGTCTAAATCATAAGGAATTTTAAGGAGAAGCATTTATCTTATATTAACTGATCCACCAGTCAAGTCCTTTTGTCTTTTTAATGTCTTCAGTGTGAAAACTATGCTCTTCTTTTTTACGTTAGCATGTGTATTTCTGTTCCAAAATAGATACAGTTTAGTTAAACTAACTTCCTGTGCCCTGCTGGGGGTCTTGCTGATGAGAACTGTTTTACCCAAACTTAACACAATTACCCTGCTGCTGGTCATGCAAGGCTGGAGTAAACAAAAACATTAAGAGGAGTTAGGATGTTATTAGCCAAGTGTTTTCCTCCATTTCTGGGTATGTGTTGAGGCATCCACCCAACCTCAAAAGATCAAATGTGTTCAAGAACATTTCTTAAACCAGAAAGACATCGACATTCAACGACTTAAGGGTAGGTTTCCCTGACGTTACTTTCCAAATCATTTATTTATTTATTTATTTGTTTTTTACACACAGCATTCCCCATTCATTGTGCAGTGCTGTTATATAAGCAGTATCATTGTGCTAACTGGACATGGTGGCAAGGTGGGATATATACACCTTGCTAGAGGGACCACGTTTAATCTGTTTTAGTTGAAATGACCATAGTGACATCAGAATTATTTGCTGTCTTTTAAAATTCATTCAATACATATTCAGGAGTTGCCTCTGCATAAGACATTGGTTCTGGAAGATTTATGAATGAAATTTTGAGTCACAAATGTATGTGCCCTTTTGTGTAATATTACTGCTGACATACATTTGTTGACTTATCCAACATTCCTGGGTGCCTCATATGTGTTAATCCTAAACCAACTGAAGCACTGAAAGTGTTTTTGCATCATGAAATGTGAGTCTTCTAATGTTGCCAAGCTCCTTCTTACCTCCCAAATTAGTAGGCATATCAACCAAGAGGCCCCTTCTCCAATCCTCCTCAGTTTAATAAACACTGAATTCCCATTCCGCTGAAGCAATCTACAGCATCATTTGGCTTTTCCTTCTGAATTTTGACACAAATGTGCTTTGTCATTTCCCAGTTTGATATCTGTGAAAGAAATGCACACTGCCCTCTGTGTTGTTAAGCAGAATAGTGTGTAAACTATAAAGATTGGACAATAGTATTCATTCTCTCATCTCTATCACACAGATGTTCATTTTACTCCACACTCATGTTTCTTCATCCTTTCTCATCTTTTTTTGTTTGTTTGTTTGTTTTGTTTTGTTTTGTTTGTTTGTTTTGTTTTGTTTTTGAGACAGGGTCTCGCTTTGTTGTTCAGGTTGGCCCTGAGCTCAGCCTCAAACTCACAGCATAGCAATCCTCCTGCCTCTGCCTCCCGAGTGCTGGGATTACAGGCGTGAGCCACCACACCTGACACTGTGGTATGTGGTACTGGTTGCTGCTGGGGTGAGTCTCCACACCCAGTATAGGTATAGGGATCGAATCCGGGTCCTTGCACTTGCAAAACTGGCTCCGGAACCATTGAGCTAAATCCCCGGCCCTCATCCTTCCTCATCTTTGATCCTGCCAATCTTCCACTGGGTAGTGCATCCTACCTCTGGCCAATTGCTGTTTTCTCTGGTAGAGTTTTTTAAGACAGAACTCAGCTCCCTTCTCCTGGAGCCCATTTCTCATCCTGGCCACATGTAGCACCCTGTGTGCTCTTGTTGACCCTCCCTCTCCCTGGTAGGGTTCATTCTGCTCACTTGACATGGCGCTAATGTGGTAGCAAAGCGAAACAGCTCAGTGTCACAGCCAAGTGTCACAACTGTAGCAATCTGAAGACTCAAGAATCCTAAAGTTACTCAAAGAGATTGAGAAAGAAAACTTTTATTAGCTGGCTGGCTCAGAGCTTACCCTTCAGATTGTGCGCACCTGTTATTACAAAGATGCTTTTGGTAAGAAGCTACACTGAAAGATACTTGTTACTGCTGCCTTACTGGTGTATAAGATGTATTTATGCTTCATAATTATATGGGTTTTTAAACTTTGTGTATGATATTCACCTTTTGATTTGGTCATCTGCCTTACATTTTTAAGAAAGTAAATAGAGACTTAAATATACCACAGATTATGACATAATTGTTATACTAAAATATTACATATAGTTCTTTAGTTAAAGCCCTTTTCTATTAACATTAAACAGTTATTCACCCACTAAAATTAGTCAACAACTATAACAGTTGCCTGTGTTTTATAACTAAATGTTTTTATACAATAAATTTATAATAGTTCATTACTGCTATTACAAATACTAAAGATATTGATCTTCTCTCCTGAATGTTTAACAACTAAAGTTTAAAAGACTGAAACTAAAAAGGTAACTGGGCTAAAAATACAGCCAATATTTTAGCCCTGACTGCATGCTGGTTTTCCTGCTGTGTGCTGTCCTCACCACCAACTCTCGTGATGTTGCTGCTTCTTCAGACATGCAAGTATGGGCACTAGTGCCAACCCCCCAGTTTTAGTTACAGTTGATTAAAACACGATCTGACCCTGCCCTTTTGGTAATGACTCCCCCTTTTATCCTACTGCTATAGGCTCCATATCTATTAAAGATCCAGTACATTACAGTGCCTCCCAAGATGCCTTCAAGGTGCCACCACCACTTCTCGCTATCTTGGGCGAAATGCTGTAGATGTCACCCCTATCCTGCTGGCCCTGGGAGCTAGTGCTTCCTTTTTAACAGAAGGAGTACTACTATTGTGTTCAGATTTTTATGTTTCATACCAACCCAGTGCTACCTTGTTGCCTTTTGGTGCTTGCCTTCCCTCCCCTTTTTTATTTGTCTGAACCTACAACCAGCCTCTGACTCCTGATGCCCAAGTATATCTTGTGCCTTATCTTGCTCCCCATTTTGTTAATCGCTCATCCGTATGGTTTCTATATATAATTCGTGTTCCCCCTACAATTTGGCTCCCTGTCAACCTCTCTGCTGACTGGATCAGTAGAGATCCTCTCTTTAACCTTATGCTTCATTCCCGCAGTAAAAGAGACCTAGGTGCCTCGGCAATCATCGCTGTAATAATCTCCCTTGTAGCTGCCGTCTCAGCCACAGCCACTGCCTCTGTCGTCCTCCACAACCAGATCGCCACAACAGCGACAGTGGATCAACTCATTCACAACACCGCTAAAGCCCTGGGACAGACAACGGCCACACTGCGAGAAGTTTGAACTGCCATCCTCGCTCTTCAGTCACAGATGGACTTATTATGGGAAGAAGTTCAATTATTAGAGACAAAAATTGGGGGTCACTGTCATACTAATTATAGCCATATTTATGTCACACCCTACCATTATACTAACTGTGACCAATACAAAAATCTATCCTCCTATATTTAGACTACCTGGGACTCAGCTTTCCATAAACATCTCCATCAGTTAACGCTTACAGTTACCCAAATTAATGATACCTGTGCCATTGATGTTATTACTTTTGATAATGTCTGGGAGTCTATATGGCATGAGATTGTTACAGGATGGTCTAATTTAAGTCAGTGGGCCCATGGCCTCATTTTAAGCTCACCATATGTTCTTACTATACTATTCATATTTCTCCTGTTTCTTATCTTAAAGGTTAAACGGAGAGCCTCTCGCAGATATAAACAAACTCATTCCAGTGTTGTACTTTTAACAGAGGCCATGGATGTTAAACAAAAAGGGGGAGCTAAGGGAGAGCTTCAAGTCTGGCTAGGACAAGTGAACCGTGTGCCTGTCTCCTGAGCCTAAAGGTTGAGACTCCGTCTCCCTGCAGATTCGGAGACCCTGAGGGGCTTGAGCACACTCGCTCCCACACGTTGAACCTTGTCAGTGGCCATCTTGGTAGCCCCACCCCTCTTTGTCTCTCACCCATCGCCTCACCTTCCCCCATAGCTAATGCCATATAGACCACCCACTCAAAGTTCTCTTATTGGGCAGAACCCTAGGTCAATCCTATAGACCCTCCTTTCCTCCTAGCTTTCGCACCGCCCTGTGACCTTTTGCTATATATGTGACGCCTAAGCCTGAATAAATCGGAAGTTCCAGAAACATTCCCCAGGGTCTGTGCTTGACTCTGCGCCTCACCCTCTCCGGCCGGGAAAACCTCACATAGACAACAACCAACACGCACCAAGTTGCAGTGAGAGTCTGTTTATATATGCTGGGGCAAAGGAAGTTGGAAGGAGACTTTTAGGGATGAGACACAGCTGGAGGTGGGAAAACTAGGTAAAAACAAGAGGTGCTAACAGTTACATTGCTTGAACAATCACTTTTGCAACATTGAGCAGGTTCATCCTGCAGCACCAACAGTCATAGAACATTTTGATACATCGGGTGGGAGTCATAACGGTTACATTTCCGGGACAGAACAACTTATGGAAAATAAACATGGCGGCAAGAGAAAAGCCTATCTTATTGTACATTATTGCTTCATCACCGAAAGAAGCATTCCAGACTCAAAGCTATGCCTTCTTAAAAAGTAAAAAGAATGTACTAATTCAGTAATTCATTCTCATTCCCAAGATCCAGACCCAAATTCTTCTCCTAAATCTATAATCCTCTACATCTCTTCTGACTGGGAGAACCACAGGGACTTGAGCTGGAAATGACCAAGCAGAGCTACAGGGCGGCTGCTGGGCCTGCTAAGCTGCCCTGTAGAGGAGCAGGTTCCTGCCCTGCTTTTTAGCCCTTTAGCCTCTTGCCTATGAACATCAGAAGTAAGGACGTTGCAGTCTTAGTGCTAGTCCCCCACCCCTTCCCTCTCTTCACTGCATCCTTCATGGAGAGCTGTCTTGGCCTTCATACACACTATTGCCAGAAAAGTTACAATGTTGGAAGTGTTACCCGCCATCTTGTACAAGTCTTCCAGGTTCTTCACCTTCCCCTCAGCTCCACCCCTAGCCATAAAGTTTCCCTTTTCCAGAATTCTCAGCAGCTAGAAGCAAACGGAACTGAGCTTCCTGCCCGGCTCTAACCTTAGAAGGCCACATTGCTTCTTTTTTTTTTTTTTTTTAAGGTTTTTTGAGACAGGGTCTCACTTTGTGGTTCAGGCTGGCCCTGAGCTCAGCCTCAAACTCACATCACAGCAATCCTCCTGCTTCCGCCTCCCGAGTGCTGGGATTACAGGTGTGAGCCACCACGCCTGGCACTGGTATGTGGTATTGGTTGCCGCTGGGGTGAGTCTCCACACCCAGTATTGTTATGTGGTTACCGGGGATTGAACCCGGGTCCTTGCGCTTGCAAGACAGGCGCTGGAACCACTCAGCTATATCCCCGGCCCCCACATTGCTTCTTAAAGGCTAAGCTACCTCACCCCAGCTCTGACGTGGAACCTCCCGACCCCCAGGTCTATATAAGACTGCCTGCTTTCCTGCTCGCTCTCTTCCTCTCTCTCTCTCTCTCTCTCTCTCTGTACTCATTCCCTGCTCTGGGCTTCCTGCCTTGCTTTGATACAGGAGCCACTCCACCTCTTAATTAAAAATCCCCTGATGTGTAACCTTGGTGTGTGTCGTGGTTGTTGAGCGTTGGCGGATTTTTACCTTTGCAACTATCATTTAAGAGGTGGGGTCTTCAGGTATACTCTTAGAGGCACAGGCCATGACTACTTTCTGTGGCAGGACTATGAGTAATAGCTTAAAAATGTTCATTAAATAAACAACTGAACGCAGTATGCTTTAAAGTTATGTCTTATACAACTCCAAAATGTGAAATTTTTCAACCAGTAAACATATTTTCCTTTTTCTAATTGCCAAGAATCAAAGATATTCACAGGGTTTCACTGTGATTTTTTATATATATCTACAATATAGAATGAATAAGTCAAACTAAGATTCTTTATCCCATACATTCATATGTATTATGTATATTTAAAGCTTCTAGCAGTTTTGCAAGTTACATTA
>PVIR01021740.1:0-29055 GCA_004026965.1 Petromus typicus
TGGACTGCACTTAGGATCTTGGTACTGTACTTAGTACTTTGGATTAAGCCTAGATCTTCCGGACTGAGCTACATTCTCAGCCTCTCTTTTTTTCCTCTGTGTTTTGTACACTCAGCAATCCATTCATTCATTCATTTCTTTACTTAATTATTTATCTAGACAGGCTGTGACTAAGGTGCTGTATTGCATGGGCTGGACTTTAGCTCACGGTTTTCCTGGTTCAGCCGTCCAGAGTGCCACGATTACATGCATGTGCCACCAGGCCACACCCACTCATGGTATTTTTCTATGATGGAAAACTCCATTCAATCGCATGTGCGTTTAGTCCACACTAGCACTTACCTCCCAAAGAATTAAACAGCACAACTTGTAATAATTAAATCTTGGAAATGGCCTATATAGCCACCAAAAGATGAGTGGATAAAGAAAACATGGTATTGACACACTCTGTGATGCTACTTTCTGTGCCATTAGGAAGGACAAGCTTGAGTCATTTGTAGGAAAATGGATACACCATGACACCATAATGTTAAGTGAAATAAATCAGACATTCAAGCTTAAAAACTGAATGACTTCTCTTATATAAGAAATACAAATTATAAGTGGAGAGGAAAATAAGACTTTTCTCAAATGGGAAGGGACTTCAGAGATGGAGAGGCTGGGGAGAGACAGAAGGTAAAGGGGATAAGAACCTGTTTTACGTCCATGAACTTTTCACAAGAAATGTAAACACGCTGTGCTGCAAACATGGACTAATAAAAATAATAAAAACTGTCTGTTCACCTTAGTGGTCCAGTTTTGGATGAGGTCTTTAAGTTTGGGAAGTCTGATGGTTTCGAGTTCTTTATATACTCTCCATATTTGTTCTTTGTCTGAGGAACAGCTGGAAAAAAATTTTCCCAACCCTTTTTTTGTCTCTTTACTCTGCTTATGATTATTTTGCTGTTTAAAAGCTTTTAAATAGGACAAGATCCCAGTTGTTGACTCTGGTATATTTCCTGTGCAATCAGGATTTGGTCTTAGGCTTTGCTTACATTTATGTTTTACAAGAATTCTACCTATTCAATCCCAGCAGATTTCATGTTTCTGTTTTAATATTTGAATCTTTGATCCATTTAAATTTTAGTTCGGTACCTGGTATAGATATGGGTACAACTTTAGTCTTAGGCATGTAGAAATCCAGTTTTTCCAGTACCCTTTATTAAAGAGGCTATCTTTCTTCCAGTGAAGGTGTTTGGTCCCTTTATCACAAACAAGGTGACTGTGTTTGGAGTTGTTTTGCATCTTCTAATCTGTTTCTTTGATTGTCAGGTCTGGTTTTTTTTTTTTTTGGCCAGTACCATGCTGTTTTTATAATGTTAGCTCTCTAGCATAATTTTATTTCAAGGATTGCCATGCTCCCTGCCTTGTCTTTGTGGGCCAGAATAAGTTTTGCTATTCTAGGTCTCTTCTGGCTCCAAATGAATTTTATGTTGCTTTCTCTATTTGTGTGAGGAATACTATTGGTATTTTGATCAGGATTACATTAAAGGTATATAATAATTTTTTGGGGGATGGCCATTTTCTCTATGTTCTGCATACTTCCCAGTGCAGAAGTAGAAAGAGCAAATATAGGTGAAAAATCTTCAACTACACTCATCATTTGAGAGTTGCAGATGAAAACACTGCAGATTTCATGTCATCCCGTAAAGAATGGTTTTTATCAAGGAATGATAGGACAACAGATGCTGGTGAGAAAGGAACCATGCTCCACTGCTAGTGAGAGTGTAGACTGTGCGACCACTGTGGAAATAACTGTAGTGGTTCCTTGAAAAACTAGGACTAGAGATTCCATTTGACCCAGCTCTTTCCCTCCTTGATATCTTCCCCCCAAAATTAAAAACATCACACCATAGGGATAGAGGCACACCCATGTTTATACCAGCACCATTTGTAATGGCAAATGTTGGAAACAGCAAAAATACCCATCAGTCAATGAACGTATACATTGGAGTACCACTCAGCCAGAACGAACGATAAACTTGAGACATTCATAGGTAAATAGATGCACCTTGAAACCATATTCATACATGAAATAAATCAGACAGACTAAAATGTATGATAGTGTGAAATGGGAAGAAAATGTTCAAATGCAAAGGGGAAGTAGAGTGAGGGGAGAAGAAGAAAAGAAAACAATGAAGACAAGGTTTTGTAAATACGGAGGTGAAAAGGGGTTGAAAGGAGGGGAAGAGAATGAGATAGAAAGGAATAATTGAGATATATCACATACAGGTACAACTTCCCTATGATGAATATGATCATTATATCTGAAAGTATGAATAAACTTGAGCTATTTATAGATAAATGGATGCAACTTGAGGCCATACTCGTAAATGCAATAAATAGGATACAGGTTGTACCAATAAAGATTTGAATTAAAACAAATAAATAGGACACAGATGTGTAAATACCATATCATTTGACTAGTGTGAGAAATTGAAGGTGTAAAGGAGGTCCGGAAGGTATGATAGCTGTAGTGAAATTGGATGAAAGTGTTGACAGAGGAAAGGAGAGTGGGGAGAGGCAGCAAGGCAAAGAAGGTAAAGAAAAAAGTTTGATGGTGAAAAGGAAAAAAATGGAAATAGATTTTATGTATATGAGGGGGTAGGGAGGGCAAGGGATTGGGAAAAAATAAGAACCAAGATATATCATGTACAGGTACAAATTCTCAAAGAGGAATTGGGACCATAATGTATGCCTACAATGTACCAATAAATACAATGAAGGAAAATAATAATTAAGAATTTAAAAAAAACACTCATTCTTGGCTACTTAATGTTATGGTTTTAGAATTTCTTTCATGTGCTGACTGCATTTTCAACTTCTACCAGTTATTTGGATTATTTATGCTAATGGATGGTGTATTTAGATTTTTTTTTTTAAAGTGAAAGTTAAAAACATCTCTCAGGATGAGTCCGCGATGAGTAGTCTCACTTCTTCCCACTTTTTGTGGCAGAACTCTTCAAAGGAGATGTATTTATTCTCTGTCTCCATCTCCTCTTCTCTTCTGAGGTCCACTCAGTGCAGCCTCTTCCCGCTCGCAGGTTGCCTTCACATCCACATCAAGACTTTCCTCTTGCATCCACTTACTGACTTCTGCTGCTGAGTGGTGTGGTGAACGTAAACCCATCCAGCAAACAATCAGGGAATTTATGTCCTTTCCTTCTTAGAAGATTTCCGGAAGCTCCCAAATGTTCTAAATCCACCTTCTCAATCTAGGTAGTGCTCATCTCTTGAATCACCTGTATTTTTTCATGTAAGGCAGCTCTTCTGAACTTGGCAACTGATGTCCTCCTAAGACATCAAATCCTTGATATATGAAGGGAGCAAGCTCTATCTCTGATATAGACAAATCCATAGATCTCTGACTTCTCACATGTCATATTATAGCTGGAGTTTCTTTTTGTACTTGGAAATTTTTAATCTTACTTTTTTACATATTAGCACAGTTTTCTTTATGTTCCATGCAAAAATGTATCCTATATTACAAGCATATTGATGCCTTTATTTTATCCTATGTCACTACTTTGTTTAAAGTGAGAAAGAGTGGAGATGCTAAAGGTAATTATAATACTACTTTACATACATTGTAAATTATTCTTATATATTATACTCTGCATATTCTTATAGAAGGAATTCATACATTGCAAATCAGTGAGGAGCACATGAAAATACTGAAATTCTTATATCTAACAGTCTTTCAGAGGAATGCTAACAAGGAACATCATTTCTAACTATTAAATAGTGATTGAAATTTGACCAAGGATTTTGAAAATGGCTAAACTTGCTTTTGGATTATTTTGTAATTAAATGAACACTGCAGGTATGTAGGCAAAATAATAACGGGGAGCCACAATCTTCTAATGTCAGTGTATACTGAAACATTAGTGGAGGAATTGAAAGGTATTTGTACAAGTCTCAACGGGGAGTACCTGACAGATCTCTCCACAATTTTTCAGTAAGAAGTGAAACATTAAAATAGATGAAAAGCTATGAATGACATAGAAAAACTGCCTTTTAGCAAATTGACTATTACATGTGGGATACCATCTGACAGCTAATCTAAATATCTGCCTCTATGTTATTATTACATACTTTTGTAGTTATGAAAAATTCTGTAATTTATTAGACATATTTCTCATCTTCTCTGATCGGGAAAATAAAGTGGAGTTGAATAGAAAATAAAAGAAAGAATTGATTGATGCAAATAAGGATACAAGAGTCAGGAAAAAGAGCATTTATGAGCTTATTTCTCCTATGGATTTGGTCATTAAAGATGTACACCTCTCCAATCAGAGTGACAAGAAAGCAGCTGGTCTAATGAGATTTGGATAATGAAACCTACAGATGCTGAAGCTTCAGCAGTCTACATGTGAGGACCACGCTCAGCAGCTGCCTTCTCCCATGAGAGGCCACTGAGCCTCCTCCCAGAGATGATCTCTGCCAGTGAGTACCTCTGTCAGAGACCTCTGCAGTGGGCGCTCATCTCCTGATTGGTGCTACCATGCAAGGCTGAGACAAAGCTAAAAGACAGAACTCAAAAGACAAAGACACCAGGGACCCAGCACAATTGATACTGGTGCACATAGCAAAGGCAATGGTTCATCCAAGCCACTTGGTTTTTTTGGGACGATCTATATGCCAGGGCAGGATTATGTGCAAGGATGTACAATCATGCAGTTTCTATGGACACTAATGGAAACAAGATTTGGAAAGGACAAGACAAAACATTCTCAAATTAGAAACGGAATAGACAAAATATATGGTTGCAGCTTGAACATTGTCTTTCTAGTTGATAAGGTTTTAGTGGTGGGAATCAAATTTAGGTGCATGTTACTCTGACCTCGGCACTGTGATTGCAGTGACTTCTGCCTTGCTCTTGTTGTCCAAGATTTCCTTGTCTATTCTATGTCTCTTCGGTTTCTGTGTAAACCCTAGCCTTATTTTTTCTAGTTTTGTATAAAAAGCTGTTGTATTTTGATGAGGATTGCTGTGAATCTACATCCAATTTTTAGTAATTGAGTCATTAGATGATGGTACTTCTGCTTATTCAAGAACAGATGTCTTCCCGTTTTCTCATGGATTTTTAGATGTCTTTCATCAGAGCAATATAATTTTGTAGAGGGGTTTCAGTTGGTTAGGTTAATTACAATGTGTTTAATTTTTTGAGGCTTCTGTGAAAAGGATTATTTTCTGATTTCTTTCAGTTGGATCATTCTTAGTGCATAAAGATGCTATTATTGGGCTGGGGATTTGGCTCAGTGGTTCCAGTGCCTGCCTTGAAAGCACAAGGTCCCAAGTTCAATCCCCTGTAACCACATACAATGCTGGGCATGGTGACTCACGCCCACCATCAATCAGTATCACATACCACAGCACCAGGTGTAGTGGCTCACGCCTGTAATCCTAGCACTCAGGAGGCAGAGCCAGGAGGATTGCTGTGAGTTTGAGGCTCACCTGGGCTATATAGTGGCCACAGGGTCAGCCAGAACTACAAAGTGAGACCCCGTTTCAAAAGAAAAATGCTGTTGCTTTTGTGTATTAATTTTGTATCCTACCACTTTGCTTAAAAGTTTTTCAGTTCTAGTTGTCTTCTGATGATGTTTTTGGAATCTGTTATGTAAAGAATCAAATCATTTGCAAATAAGGGTATTTTAACTTCTTTCCTATTCAAATTCCTTTTATTTCTTTATGCTTAACTGCTCTAGTTAAAGTGTTGAGTGCTGTATTGAACAAGAGAGATCTTAGTGGACACTCTTGTATTTTTCGGGCTATATGTGATAGCTTTCAGTTTTTACCATTTAATATGATAATTTCAGTGTCTCATAAGTGTCTCTTATCATTTGAAGGTAAGATTTTTTTTTCATGAATGAATACTGGACTTTCTCAAAGGTTTTTTTTTTAATGTGATTTTTATCCTTACTTCTGTTTATGTGTTGTATTACATTTATCGTTCTATGTATGCTGATCCATCCTTGCACTGGGAGAAACTCGTTTTGATGTTTGATCTTTAATGATCTTTGGGACAGATTTGGGGGAGGTACATTCCATATATATATATTGATCACCCAGGAAGCTTTCTGCAGCTTCAGTAATGTATAGTATGGTTCCTCTGTTGCTGAGTCAATTTATATATAGTTTGAAGGACTACAACATGAAAGTAAATTTATTAGGCTATTTTTCTATGATACATCATTTAATTTGAATTTGTGTCTTGATTAAGTGGAATATACAGCATCCCTAGTAACTCAGAGTATCTGAAACTTCTATCATGACAGGCAGCTACACGATCAATTCAAAAGGCTCATTTTAACTTGACTTTGACTAGGATACCGCTTTTTGTCTACATCTGTGATTTCTGACACCTGGTTCATAATTTTCCAAACATAATCCATGCATAGCTATATTGTTTAGGCTCCACAGAAGTAGAACTTGAAGTAAGGGTTCTAATTTTGGTATTTTTTGATGCACTGTTTATGAGATAAATTGGAAAAGGTGTACAGGGCCAGAAGCATTTTAAACAAAGCTATAGTTGTATCTACAGAATACCTAGAGAATAGTTCCTGTCATGTGGTTGCTAGTTTTAATTCTACTGTGGAAAAAGCAGTAGACATTTGTTGTTTGTTGAATAATTATTAGAACTATTTGCTGGTGAAACAACTTTTTTTTACCGGAGACAATAACAACATGCACTATGTTCTGGTACAACACATAAAATTGGCTTAATTAGAAGTTATTTCAGTATTGTGAATAATGTTATTTGAATAGTTTACTCCACTTATTCTGAAGGAAATAAAAGATGGTTTTATATTCAACATGGAATTAGTCTGTAATCGAGTGGTTCTTCATGTTTATATATTTCCAGTGAATTTCCTCAGTGATTGAACTAATTTATCTTATGATTTTTTTTTTTTAGGTGTTTTGAGACAGGGTCTCACTTTGTAGTTCAGGCTGGCCCTGAGCTCAGCCTCCAACTCACATCACAGCAATCCTCCTGCCTCTGCCTCCTGAGTGCTGGGATTACAGGCGTGAGCCACCACGCCCGGCACTGTGGTATGTGGTACTGATTGCTGCTGGGCGTGAGTCTGCACACCCGGTATTGTATGTGGTTACTGGGGATCGAACCTGATCCTTGTGCTTGCAAGACAGGCACCAGAACAACTGAGCTGAATCCCCGGCCCTATCTTATGATTTTTTTATTGTCTGTCATCCTCAAAGCATTTTGATTTTATTTGGAACCCATAGTAACACAGTATACACAAATCAAGGGTGAGCAACAACATTGAAGCAGGAAGAAATACAACCTCATGTTTCAGATAATATAACAAACTATAGTGATTAAAAAACCATGATATCGGGGCCGGGGAGTTAGCTCAGTGGTTCCGGCGCCTGTCTTGCAAGCGCAAGGACCTGGGTTCAGTTCCCCGGTAACCACATACCTATACTGGGTGTGGAGACTCACGCCCAGCAGCAACCAGTACCACATACCACAGTGCCGGGCGTGGTGGCTCACGCCTGTCATCCCAGCACTCGGGAGGCAGAGGCAGGAGGATTGCTGTGATGTGAGTTGGAGGCTGAGCTCAGGGCCAGCCTGAACTACAAAAGTGAGACCCTGTCTCAAAAAAAAAAAAAAAAAAAAAAACCATGATATCGGAACTAAAACAGAAATACCAATTAAGTAAACAGACTTGAGGGTGCAGACTACATTCTATGCACCTTCAGTGATCTTATTTTTGACATAGGGTCTAAAAGTATACGATGAAGAAGGATACCCCCTTTAACACATGGTGTTGCAAAAACTGATTAAGAAAGAGAAAACTGATCAAATGCAAAAGAATGAATCTACACTCCTATCCACCACCCTATAGTAAAATTAGATGAAAATGTGTCAGAGATCTACCTAGAGAAACTGAAGCACTGAGTACGCTGGAAGGCATAATAGGCAAAACACTTGGAGTTGTGAAATAGAAAATACTTAAAAGGAAAGAGGGTGTAGGGTAAATAACAAAGGAAAAAAGAATGTGATGCTAATTTAAAAAAGGAACCAAATCTTTTTTTTTTTTGAGACAGGGTCTCGCTTTGTGGTTCAGGCTGACCTTGAGCTCAGCCTCCAACTCACATCACAGCAATCCTCCTGCCTCTGCCTCCCGAGGGCTGGGATTACAGGCATGAGCCACCACGCCCGACACTGTGGTATGTGGTACTGGTTGCTGCTGGGGTGAGTCTCCACACCCAGTATTGTATGTGGTTACTGGGGATCGAACCCGAGACCTTGCGCTTGAAAGACAGGCACTGGAACCACTGAGCTAAATCTGTGGCCCAAAAGGAAACAAATCTTATGTATATAAGGGGTGAGGTTGCAGGGCAGGTGGGTGGGGAAAGGGGACAAATGAGAATCAAGTCGTGTCATGTTCTGGTACAAACTCTCAATGTTGAATGCAATGATGATGTGTGTTCATAATGTGCCAATAAAGATTTGAATAAAAAAACCCACTTGAAATCATTGATGTAGGCAAGGTCTTTCTGAGCAGAAGCTTAACTGCACAAGAAATAATACCAGATATCATACATAGAAGTGTATCAACCATAAACCTTCTGCTCAGTGAAGGAAATGAGCACAAGAGTAAAGAGACAGCTTTTGGAATGGGGAAAAGTTCTTCCAGCTGTTTCTTGGAGAGAAGAGTAAGTCCCAGATTATATAAGTAAGTCTAAAAACCAGACACTTCAGAATAAAAGATGGGCAATCAAAAATGGGCTGTTGCAATGTGTATCCACTTCTCAAATGAAGAAGTACAAATGGTCAAGTTAAAACCACAACTGGACTTGTGTATTGTTCATTGTATAAGGATTCCATCTGTTTGCCTAAGTGGTAACACTGGAATGCAATAAAGAAGTATGTAATACGTTTAGTGTTTTCAGGGCACGTGGAATGGAGATGGACAGGAAAATTGCTGAGAAATCAGTGGCGTCAATATGTTCCCAGGGGTCAAAATATTGGCCTTCCTGAATTCCTCACTTTGTAGAGTTGATCTTTAAGGATATGCACTTCTGGGAGCAGAATAATAGTAACACAGGTGGGGTAATGAGGAGCTTTGGATATTGATCCTTTTGGGGATCCAGAGTGTAGAAATCGACCCATGACCACTTCCCCACGGTCCTGGCCCAGCTGAGAAGCAACATCAGAGCCTCCTTCCAAAGATGCTCTCTAGTGACCAGAAGCATCGTGACTCATTCACTCCTGACTTTCCGGAGGACTCATCTTCTTTTGCACTATCCAGGTGAGCTGTTGAGCACCAGTTATTTTGTTTTTAAGCCAACAAGGTAACAAAGTCCCATACTTAATGCTTTGGATGTGGACTCAGCTATGACTCATGTATCTAATTTATTCAGTATTTATTTTCTGCATGCACTATTAAGTATTTATTTCCTGCATGCAGTATTTATTTCCTGCTATGCATTTTATAATATATCTCTGCCAAGTGAGCAATGGAGTTATTGATGTTTCCTTCTGCATTTTCCCATCATGACTGCCATTTTTACAGATTGCTGCAGGACATACACGTTTTCCTGGGATTTTCATTTATTACCTTGGCAATGTCCTTTACTTTCTTTCTTTCCTCAGTTCCCTGGGTCCCCAGGGAATCTTCTCAGTGAAGATTGACTAGTTCTGTGTATAATCGTGCATGACAACACAATATGAAACTACAGGATATGTGAATACAAACACTCCATGTGCTAATCTTTGTGCTAGGTTTCGATCTATTTCTTCCTTATCATACAACACCCCCATAGTCTTTTTCCAGATCTATATAAAATAATCAAATAAAATAATCTTTTGAAGGCATGCAATGTCCTGGTTGGGGCACATATAAGATGGAAAAGATTACTGTAATTGAATTACTCATATATTCATATTTTCCTGTAGTAGAAATATGAAGACTGGATTCTCACATCTTTCAAGATTTTTCCCATGGAGAATTCATGAATGCCTGGGGTACACTCAATATGTACGAGTCCGGCATTGCACCAAATGATAAGTGATGTTGTAGCCTCTTTTAGACCATTGCTCTATCAGGACACTTTTAGTAGGATCCTGATTATATTCTAAGAATCTTATGAATCTGCATTTGCTTGGAGGTTTCTGTTTTCTGAATATGACCAAATAATTTTTGTTTTCATCTTTTGGAAGTCCTTGTATGTCACTATTTCTCTGATTTAGCTGCTTTTGCAATGATATGTCGCCTCTCAAATAAAGGGAAGAAATATTAGGATGAGACAGACAGTGATATAGATAGAAGTGTCCTAATATTGACTGCTAAAGGAGATGACAAGCCTTTTATACAAGAATCTCATGAATGTCCAGGTTGGAAATAATGTTCTGTACTTTTTGCTCACTGGGTAGATGTCAAAAACACACCACAACTAATTTCTTCGGTAGAGATGGACATATCTTGAAGAAAGAAAAAGATGAGAGAAAAATGTTGAAATAATGACAGCAAATAGTGAGATCTGAACTATTAGTGAGCAATGATAATTCTGTCCGAACTGGGACCAGCTAGTGTAGGTAACCATCTTCTAAAGATGGAAATCATATAAGACTAGGCTTGAAGAGAAAATAAAATGAAAATTTATTATAGAAAGGAAACACAGCTGGCTGCTCCATAGATGGACCCCAGAACAAGAGAAACACTTCACTTTTATGAAGTCTTTGAAGAATATCGTTAGTCATTAAAATTTCTAAAGGTTCAAGGGTCTACAACTGGTGTAGTTTGGTTACTTGTATGAGCTGATACGGTTTGTGCAAGAAGTCTGCTCTCTTAAGGAGTGCAGCCAGTTGCCCCTTTGATTAAACATTCACTTCCTTTCATTTTTTCTTTATTTATTTCATTTTTGCACAGAAGGGTTGCCAAGTGGTTACTTCAAAGTTTTTGTGGCTCCCTTCTGCAGTATCCACAAGCATCAGAAGTACTTACTCTAGAGATTCAACTCAGCAGTCAGTACAACTGACCTCAAATGCAGGCTTTACTAAATACCACTTATTTCATATCCAACATGTGGCCTCAACAGATGCTCTCAGGTAAATGGATATCATAGCAAGACATCACGCATGTGCAGTTTGACCCTTTCTGGTGTACTAAGGTGAGCCAGATTTAGAAAATCATTCTGTTGGAAGACAGATTTCATAACTACTCTCCCATCTTTGATTTTCTTAAGGTGTGGACTACTTCTATTTGAAAAGCCATGACTTATACTTTGTTCTGTTCTCAGTACCCAGGAATAAAATGAAGTCAACGTGCAATAAAAATGTGTTTTAATAAGGACAGTGAAGGGAGAGGAGTGCGGAAAGGTGCTGCAAGTGATGCTGTTGGCGGTGCTAACACACTCTTTCATTCCGTGTTTCCATCGAATACAGTGTGGCAGCTGGAAACCAGACGTGGCGAAGTTTTTTCTTCTTGGAATTACAAATGATCCTTCGCTGCACCTGCTCATCTTCGGCCTCTTCCTGTCCATGTACCTGGTCACGGTGCTCGGGAACCTGCTCATCATCCTGGCCGTCAGCGCTGACTCCCACCTCCACACCCCCATGTACTTCTTCCTCTGCAACCTGTCCTTCACTGACATCTGTATGAGCACCACCACAATCCCAAAGATGCTGGTGAACATCCACACACGGGACCCGAGCATCACCTACACGGGCTGCCTTACCCAGGCCTGCTTGGTGCTGTTCTTTGCTGGTTTGGAGAACTGTCTCCTTGCTGCGATGGCCTACGATCGTTATGTGGCCATTTGTCATCCCCTGAGGTACACAGTCATCATGAACTCCCGCCTCTGCGCTCGACTGGTTCTGCTTTCCTTACCAATCAGTACTGCGAACGCCCTCCTGCTTGCTCTGACGGTGCTGCGGCTGTCCTTCTGCGCAGACCTGGAAGTGCCCCTCTTCTTCTGCGAACTTGCTCAAATCGTCAGACTTGCCTGTTCCGATACCCTCATCAATAACATCCTCATCGATGTCGCAGCTTTCGTATTTGGTGGTGTTCCTGTCTCCGGGATCATTTGCTCCTATGCTCAGATCGTCTCCTCTGTTTTGAGGATCCCGTCAGTGAGAGGCAGGTACAAAGCCTTCTCCACCTGTGGGTCTCACCTGACGGTTATCTCCCTGTTCTACGGGACAGGACTGGGTGTCTACATCAGCTCTGCCGTTACGGGCTCCTCCGGAAAAGCTGCTATGGCCTCCGTGATGTACTCTGTGGTTCCTCAAATAACAAACCCCTTTATATACAGTCTGAGGAACAGGGACATGAAAGGCGCATTAGGGAAGCTCTTCAGGAGGATGTCTCCTGGCCTGTGATACGTCTTTGGTTAATAGACTAAGTCACAGGGACAGAAATATCGGGGTGTATGTCAGAATGCACAAGTCTTCCATCACCAAGTGCATCAGAGTAACCCGATGTCATGTCATGACGTGGGCGTTTGCAGTTATAAACTTGTCTCTTAGAACTGATTTCCTTACCTCCCATGATGATGATAAAGTGTACTGACATCATTGTTTGACTCCAGAAAGTGATTGATTTTTTATTTCTGTTACTTATTGATTATTATTGTTGATGTATTTTTTTGAGACAGGGTCTCTCTGTGTCGTTGAGGCTGGCCCTGAGCTCACTATGTAGCCCAGGCAAGCCTCAAACTCACAGCAGTTCTCCTGCCTCTGCCTCGTGAGTGCTGGGATTACAGGTGTGGGCAATGACACTTGGCACTGTGGTATGCGATTCTGGTTGCTGGTGGATATGAGTCACCATGCCCAGCATTGTTGTATGTGGGTTACTGAGGATTAAACTGGGGACCTTGCACTTGCACGCCAGATGCCAGAAACACTGAGCTAAATTCCTGGCCCCCTAATCTGAAGTGTATTCATAATTTTTATAGTTTCTTTCTGTCATTTAAAAAAAATTTTATTTTTCCATGGTAAAAATAAGCATGGACTTATTTGGATCATTTTTATTTAAGCAAGCTCTTTAGATTTTTATGTGTTCTATTTTGGAGAAAAGTTTCTGTGTGCTACTCAGGAGAATGTATGTTCTGTTACTGTTGGATTGAATACTCTGTAGATACCAGTTAAGTCCATTTGTCCCAAAGTGTGGCTCAACCTTGGCATTTGTTTATTGATAGTTTATCTAGTCAATCTGTCTATTCTTGAGGATGGAGTACTTAGATCCCTATTACTATTGTGTTGATGTTTATCAGATGTCATATGTTCAGTAATATTCATTTTACAAAGTTGGAGGTGCCAGTATTTGTTTCATTTACACGTACAATTGTCATCTCTCTTGTTGAATGATTCCCATGGTCTTTATGGAGTTACCTTCTGTCTCTTCTGATGAGTTTTGGCTTCAAGTCTGCTGGGTAGCTACTCCTCATTCCTTTCAGTCTCCTTTTACATGAAAAATTGTTTTTCACACATTGATTTTGAATCGATATATTTTCTTTAATATTACATATACTTGTATGCAGCATACAATATGGTTTTGTTTTTGGATCCAGTCTGCCAGTCTGTATTTTCTGATTGGGAAGTTCTGATCGCATACCTTGAGAGTTATTACTGAAAGGTGTAGATTGATTCCTGTCACTGTGCTGTTTGTCTGTTGTTGACTCCTTTATTTTCTCTGTTGCTTAACTGCTCACCCTGCTCATTCTATTCATCCCACTAGCCCCTCTGGTGTTTGTGTCATCATTCTCTCTGTCTAAGAAGTCCTCGAGTGTTTTTGTAGTATTGGTTTTGTAGTCATGAATTTCTTCATGAAAATTCATGTAGTATGAAAGTTTCTTAGTATTTCTTCATCAACTTTTTTTTTTTTGAGACAGGGTCTCACTTTGTAGTTCAGGCTGGCCCTGAGCTCAGCCTCCAACTCACATCACAGCAATCCTCCTGCCTCTGCCTCCCGAGTGCTGGGATTACAGGCGTGAGCCACCACGCCCGGCACTGTGGTATGTGGTACTGGTTGCTGCTGGGGTGAGTCTCCACGCCCAGTATGGTATGTGGTTACTGGGGATCGAACCCAGGTCCTTGTGCTTGCAAGACAGGCGCCAGAACCACTGAGCTAAATCCCCGGCCCCTCTTCATCAACTTTTAAAGATAGTTTCACAGAATATGTTAATCTGGATTGAAAATTATTTTATTTTAGCATTTGAAGAGCTTTACTCCATTCTCTCCTTGCTTTTGTGGTTTATATTGAGAAATCTGAAGTAATTCTAATAATGCAACCTTTATAATTAATTTGGCACATTTTTTTTTTAGCAGCTTTAAAATTCTTTCTTTATGCTGGACATCCGGGATTTGATTATGAGCTGTTGTCTTTTCTGATCTTGGTTCTTCAGGGTTCTGTATATCTACTTATCTGTATGTTGAATTCTTTTCCTATATTTTAAAATACTATCATATCTGTAAGCATACTTTTATGCCATTTGTGCTATTTACTAATTCTTTTGCATTCCAATTAATTTGTTTATTCTTCCTTGTGCCGTTTAGCCACTGTTGGGTCTGTTTCCTGTGAACTATTGTTTTCTTCAGAGATCCATGAGTGGATGGTCACTTGTATCAGTCTTATCTTTGAGCTCTGATACTCTCTTCTCACAGGGAAATTTATTATCACAAAGCAATTACATATGCTTAAGACGACACAGATGCCACATTCTTTGCTTTGATATGCACACATAGACACATGAATGAAAGCATCACGTAATGGCCATCAATATGTATAATTATTATATGGAAAAAACTTAAAAATGGCAAATATTTGAGCAATCCCTTCAAGAAATACAGCTAGCAAGTTAGCACCTGAAAAGAAGTGTAGCCTCCTCTGTCACTAGAGAAATGTAATACAAAGCCACAGTGATGATGAGTATGAATTTCTAAAAAGATTATGATTAAAAAGTAATAAATCCATTATGATTAAAAAGTAATAAATCCAAAAGGATGCAGGAATGCTGAGAAGCTGAAATTCTCATATGATGCTGCTGGTCGTATTTAATAGAAAATCGCACAGGAGAATACTACGGTCATTTATGGATGAGTTGTTATTTATGTACATCAATCTTTTCACTGAACAGAATTTACTCAAGAGAAATGAAAATAGGTGTCTCTCCATAAATTTATACACAAATGTCCATCACAGTTACACTTTCATAAGAAAAAACTGAAACAATTTAATTTTCTCTCCTCAGCAGAGTGGAAAAATAAAGCATGGAACATCCAAACCGTGGACTATTAGCCAGCGTTTAAATGTAATGAGCTACTAATACAACACCACGGGCGAATCTCCAGTCAAGTGTGCTTAGCAAATGGACAAAGAGCCATGAAACATAGAAACTACTTTGCAGATGATAGATATGACATCAGTTTGGGGAATGCACTTTCTGATGTACATTTGTATACATATGTATAAATGTGTGTATCCATATACATCAGTGTAAATATCAAGGTATATAACTCTGTATGAGCCTTCTTACAAAAAATACACATTTTGGTCATGTGATGAAGAACATTCAGATATGTGCATGTACACAGGCATTTACTTATAAAATTATGATGATTTATCTACATGTGTATGAAAAATTTGTAAATTTGGAAAGTTATAATGTATAATTACCTGTTTGCTAATTACAATTCAATAAGCCTTCAAAAATAATAAAATTTCATTTTTTCATACAATTATACAGGCTTAGTGACTTTATATGTCATACATAAGTGAAATACAGTATATGTACCATATATACTACATAATGTATAAAAGGTAATATGTACAAGCAGAATCAAGGTTCCATGAGCCATTCATAGTGTTAGACATCTGAGTTTTTATTCTTTAGCAAACATTGATTATATTATCCCATGTATTTATAGAGGGAATACAGCATTTATTTATGGATATAAAAAACCTGTATTTACAAAAGTAAATGTGATCGCGATTATTCATGCTTCTTAGGATAGGGTTAACGGAAACTAGAATTCAACAGCAGATCCAAATGTATTACGGAAGGCAAGGCACTTGAAACACGTGCTAGTCACACCGCACTAGTGGCCGAGTCCCTCGGCCTCTCCAGGGAGAGAATCAGCCAAAGCCAAGTTCTCATCTCCTGGGTTTGCTCCCTAACGATCTGCCCTACCCTGTACTCACACGAGACTAAACCATTTTGGTTAATGAGAAGCTTTGGATATGGAAGCCCGAGGCCCAGGAGACTGCTAGCAGTACGCCCGTGCTTGTGGCCCACAGCCTCGCCCCGCACAGAGGCAGCAGGTCTGCTGATCCGGGTCGAAGCATCTCTGCTTCATTAGATGCTTTGCGGTTCTGTGTTCTCTGAGAGCACGTTCAGCCAAGCTCTGAATGTCCCTCCCTTAGGTAACCTTAAGATTTACCTTTTCTCAGTACTACAGGCGTTTGGTCGCTGTCAGGGCCTTGGAGATGAGCCGAGAGGAAGGCGAGCAGAGCGCGCGGGCTGCGTGGCGTCTGCCTAATGATCATCTATCTCCACACGTTCGCCTCCGCTGCGCACCAGTCTCGGAGCCGTTTTCCTAGTGCTGTGTCGAACTCCGACCTTGGGTCCCGGGGATGTTTTCTACCCTCTCAGAAACCTTCTGTGGCTCCCCTCGAGAGATGTTCTGAAATTCTCTATCCCTGCTTCGCCAAGGTGCCGAGGTCTGTGCCAGCTCTCCTCAGGGTCCCCTCGCTGTATCACTGCGGGCCACTTCTTTTGCCAACACTTTCCCCCTGTTTTAATTATTCCACAAGATACCAGGTGGAGAGCACAGCGGTTCCCCCAAACTACTCACTAACCTGCGATGTAGTGAACCCCGAGAAGGCAGAGCAGAGAGAAGAGACAAACATGCACCATTGTACTTAATCTTAGCCACTGCTGACATTTGGCAAGCAGCGGGCCTTTCTTAAAACAACAAAGACCCCTGTATCAATAAGCATGACATTATGTTCCACTCCATCCTTCTTTTGTTTTGCAAAAACAATACTTAAGTTAACTTTTCTTCAGATGTTATTCAAGGTTTTCCCACGGCACAATGTTACACGTGAGTACATGAGTGTGTCTGCAAATATGCGTGTGATGTACAGACGTGTATGTGTGAACATATGCCATGTATGTGTACATAATGTGATGTAACTAAACATTAGAATTTGGTAAGGTCATTAAAATTAATAAACGAGACAAAATATATCAAGACCAAAAAGCAATTAAGCATTACACTGTTGAAAAAGGAATGAGAAATTGCTATGTATGTATAAGATAATATTTCAGTATTTCAAATGACAAGATGGTCTGTTTCTTAGGTGGAATCTATAAAAAGTCAACTTAAAATTAGACTGCTGAGTAGAAGGTACTGAGGAGAAGTTAGACGGGGTGATAGAGGATAGAGTTGATCTGGGCACTCTCGATGCAGAGATGGGAATAGCACAGTGAACTGCTTTAATGTACCAAATGAATATATATTAAGTGGGGTTTTTTTGAGGCAGGGTCTTGCTTTGTAGTTCAGGCTGGCCCTGAGCTCAGCCTCCAACTCACATCACAGCAATCCTCCTGCCTCTGCCTCCCGAGTACTGGGATGACAGGCGTGAACCACCACGCCCGGCACTGTGGTATGTGGTACTGGTTGCTGCTGGGCGTGAGTCTCCACACCCAATATTGTATGTGGTTACCGGGGATCGAACTTGGGTCCTTGCGCTTGCAAGACAGGCCCTGGAACCACTGAGCCAAATTCCCAGTCCCTATATGAAGTTTTTTAAAAAGAGAAAGAAAAATGAAACCTGGTTTCCAAGAAGGAAAGAGCTCAGTGCCTTGAAACTGCAGAGAAAGAATCGCTACCAAATTTAGTGTAATCACTGGTTCTCTTGGGAAGAAAAAACTGTGCTCCTCATATGACTGAGACTGTGTATGCGTACGTGTGTACTATTTTATATCTAATGCAAACATGAGTCTTTAATGCCTTTGAAGTTTATTTAAATATGTGAAATGTAAGAAGAAAGCATTACTATCAGTGGCATTTTAAAATTTCTTTACAATTTATCATTCTGTAGATACTTTATAAGGCAAATTATTTTTTTCTCCCACACTCCTCTTATGTTTGCTTTTTATGCTAGTTTTTAGACATCCTGTATGTACATGAAAAACTTACGTAGAGTCTGTTGATTTGTATATTCTCCATGTTTCTCCCTCTATATATGTAAGATTCTCTGTGAGACTCTCTGTACGTCAATCCTCCCTCTAACAGCAAATGCCCGATGAAGGAGTTTTAATAAGATGTGGTTTTATTCTTTCATCTATCTCCGATTTGTCCTGCTCATCACTTCCCTTGCATTATCAACTGTGCCGAGCCGTCTAATCACAACCACACCAGAAACAAATGACAACAGACATGTTAAGTATCTCATTCGTAATGCTAATTGTCTAGACTACTTGGTCTTCTTATTTCTTGTTCTAGCCACATTCTTTTAAGATTTTTTTTTTTTGAGAGAGAGCGTCTTGCTTTGTAGTTCAGGCTGACCCTGAGCTCACTATGTAGCCCAGGCCAGCCTCAAACTCACAGAAGTCCTCCTATCTCTGCCTCCCTAGTGCTGGGACTATAGGTGTGAGCCACCACGTCCTGCACTATGGTGTGTGGGACTGATTGCTGGTGGTTGTGAGTCACTACGCCTGGCATTATTGTGTGTGGTTACTTGGGATCGAACTCAGGACCTTGCACTTGCGAGGCAGGTGCTGGAACCACAGAGCTAGATCCCTGGCCTCTTTTAAGATTTTTAAAAAAAAAATTTTATCTTTATTGGTACATTATGACTACACATCATAATCATATTCAACATTGAGCATTTGTACCAGAATATGACATGACTTGATTCTAATTTTTTCCCTTTTCCCCATGCCCTGCAACCTCCACCCCCTATATACATAATCTTTGTTTCCTTTTTAAAAAATTACTATCACATTCTTTTTCACCTCATTATTTACCCCTACACTCTTTCCTTTTAAATATTTTCTACATCACAATATCAACTATACATACTAGAACTCATTTACAACTTCATTTTCTCATACCAGAGAAAAAATATGATATTTACACATCTGTGACCTGTTTATTTCACTTCTGAGATGTCCTCAAGGTACATCCATTTGAGTATGAATGACTCAATCTTATCATTTTTAATGGCAGAATCATACTCCATTCTATAAAAGAACCACATCATCTTTATCCAGTCTCCAGTTGAGGGACATTTGGGTTGTTTCCAAGACTTAGCGATCACAAACTGAGATGCTATAAACACGGGTGCACATATGTCGCTATAAAATGAATCTTTTAATTCCTTTGTGTAGATACCTAGTAGAGGGATGGCTGGGTCAAATGGGACCTCCAATCCTAATTTTTTGAGATTTTTCAAACACGTTTTCCACATTGCATCAGTGAGGTCACTGAGGTTTCCTGCACAGTTCAAGCTGCTCCCCATTTGCAGAGTGAGCACAAGGTGCAACTGTCTCAGTTGAAATCTTGTTGAAGCTGAGATCGTCCGTTTAGTTTAACACCATTTGACTCTGGCTTCTCTGAGGATTTACGCTTTAGAGAATCTTCAAGGAAAAAGCTGTATTTGTTTTGGCTATTTGATTCCTACTTGTTACATTGTAGAAAACAGTAGACATACAGCAATTAAAATTTATTCCATAAGAGCCTAGGAGAGGAGAGCACAGAGAGAAAAGGTGAAAAGGGAGATATAAGTAGAAGATAGAGCATAAGAGTAATATTTGCTTTATTTTAGTAGAGAGCTGTAAGACATTTCTAAAGTAAGAAACCTGATTTCTCTCCCATCAGCATCCTCCAAACTATGGAATCAAAAAATCAAACAGGGATGGTAGGATTCTTGCTTCTGGGACTCTCTGAGGACCCAGATGCACAGCCTTTTATCTTCGGACTCTTCCTGGCCATGTACCTGATCACGGTGCTCGGGAACCTGCTCATCATCCTGGCCGTCAGCGCTGACTCCCACCTCCACACCCCCATGTACTTCTTCCTCTCCAGCCTGTCCTTCACTGACATCTGCTTCACCACCACCACGGTCCCCAAGATGCTGGTGAACATCCAGGCACAGAGCAGAGCCATCAGTTACAAAGGCTGCCTCACTCAGCTCTGCTTTGTCCTGGTGTTTGCTGGGCTGGAAAACTTTCTGCTTGCAGCCATGGCCTACGACCGTTATGTAGCCATCTGCCATCCACTTAGGTACACGGTCGTGATGAACTCCCACCTGTGTGTTCTGCTGACTCTTTTCTCATTGTTCATTAGCATGGCGGATGCCCTGCTGCACTGCCTGATGGTACTTCGTCTCTCGTTTTGTGCAGATGTGGAAATCCCCCACTTCTTCTGTGAACTGGACCAGGTCATCAAGCTGTCCTGTTCTTATACCCTCCCCAACAACATCTTGGTATATGTAGTGACCAGCATATTGGGTGGCGTCCCTCTCCTTGGGATTATTTTCTCTTACTTCAAAATTGCCTCCTCTGTTCTGAGCATGCCATCGACGGAGGGAAAGTACAAAGCGTTTTCTACTTGTGGGTCGCATCTTTCTGTCGTTTCCCTGTTCTACGGCACAGCATTTGGGTTGTACATCAGCTCTGCTGTGACCGACTCTTCCAGGAAAACTGCAGTTGCCTCGGTGATGTACACAGTGGTCCCTCCGATGATGAACCCCTTTATTTACAGCCTGAGGAACAGTGACATGAAGAAAGCCTTGAAGAAACTGATCAGGACACCGCACTTTTTGCAATTGTATAATCTGCTTTGGACTTAGACTTCTAGAAAGAATCAGAATACATACAGGGTGGGCCAAACTGGCAGCCCCTTCTACCACAAAGGCCTTGTGAGAAACGAGTTTCAACTTAGATTAGAAAATCTAATGACTTTGATATTCTACAATGCAGAGATTTGTGAAGTTTGTTATGTTTCTGAGCTTGATTTCTGGGTTAGTTGGCATACAGGCACAACCTGAGCAAATAATTCTTCTGGTCGTAGTTGGGCAGGGGGTTGCTCCTCAGGAGAATGTTAGTTACAGCAGGATAATGGGTCAAAACAAGGGGAAAGGGGAAAAAATGAGAATCAAGTTGTGTCATATTTTGGTTCAGACTCTCAATGTTGAATGCAATGATGATGTGTATTCATAACGTACCAACAAAGACTTGACTAAAAAAAGGGGGAAAAATCCCAAGGAGCTAAGAAGTGTTTCATCATAGTTAAAAGACCAGCCTTAATATGTAGACAATGCCATATATATGGTTTTCCAGAATTATTCTTAACTAAAGACCTATTTTATAGTCTCCTGTGACATCCTAAGTGTCATTACCTGGGCTATGATAATGGATTTCCTGACAGGTTTCTGTTCAGCCCAGGTAATTTCCAGAGAACAGAGGATCTATTCGTTAGCATCTGTAAATACTGGCAGTAGCTGAGGCCAGGCTCAGTGGTTAACAACAACGTTTGTACAACATTAACGTTACCAGCTCCATTGGGCTTCCCATTCAGGGAACTGTTCTACCTTTCCTGTCCTAGAACTTAACGTGATTATTGTGATTGCAATGCCAAGCAGAACTAGGTACCCTTCCACTTGAGACTGTTGCTAACAACATAAGAAGAGAACTGGAGGAGAAGATCATGGGCTGTTGGTTTTCTAGCAGAAGCTTGGTGTGGTTGGTTTTGCTGATGTGAACTCGGCTGTTCTCGCTGGAGGAGGAGCTGGATTCTCACTGTTGCTGGGGACAGGCTGCTCTTTTCCCCGGGGGGGGTCTCTGATCCTCACCACCTCCTGGCTCCAGGGTAGTCCCTCAGGCTGGCGGCATAAATCCTTCACCCTATTAGTGTAGGTGTTTGGCTTCCACCACTGACCTTTGGGCTTTCTGTGTAAGATCCTCAATATGGACGGCCAAACATGAAACAAAACCATGAGCTCCAGGGCGCTGGCTGGACTCCTGGAAGACATTGCCTTGGACTTTAGGCTTTCAGCTGGATTTACGTGGAACACTGCAGTCGGGTCCAGGTCATTGGCTGCATTCTTTGGGTCTGTAGTGCATGGCTAGTTTTCTTGCATTCGTTTGGATTTTTTGGGTGATATAAAATAATCCTATAAATTTTGTGTCCCATATTAAATTTCTTCCTTTGCTGGGAGCCGGGGATTTAGCTCAGCAGTTCCAGCACTTGTCTTGCAAGTACAAGGGCCTGGGTTTGATCCCCCATAACCACATACAATACTGGGCATGGTGACCATCAGCAATCAGTACCACACACCACAGTGCCGGGCGTGGTGACTCACGCCTGTCATCCCAGCACTCGGCAGGCAGAGGCAGGAGGGTTGCTATGATGTGAGTTTGAGGCTGAGCTCAGGGCCAGCCTGAACCACAAAGCAAGACCCTGTCTCAAAAAAAAATCTCTTTCCTTGCCAATCCTGACCATCACAATTATGAATTTTACTTGTGAATATAGCTATATCTCATATACAAAAAAGTGATACTACTTAAATCTATCCAACTAAGAAAATCATCTTCAATACACGAGCTGAGAAGGGTGTATCTGGGCAGAGCTGACTGTGCTCATCCTCTGAGGGAGCTTTATCCTTGGTTATGTCTCCTCTTGGCCAACAGAGAAACCCCGAGTCAGTCGCAGTTGTCTTATTCTGATGTGATACTGAGGGACAGAGAGACGGTGAAGTTTGCCCTGGGTCTTGTTCTAATGGAATTATTCAGAAACAGTTCTTTGACATTTGTAGCCCAGAGCTGGGACCTCTGTCCATCTGACATCTAATCCCGGGTGAGATGGATGGTACCATCCGGAGCAGATTGGAGTAAGCGGACTGGTGGTTCACAGCCTGACTGTGTGCTTGAGCCAGCAGGAGAGGGTGGAAGGATTTTTAGTCCAGAGAGACCCGGCTTCAGCACTTGGATGAACCACGTGGTTCTCTAACTTGAACCCACGTGATGATCACATGAGTAATCTGAGTGTGATCTTTTCAGTGATCCTGGTAGTGTGCAGCTTTGGTATGTTTCTTAGCAAGATTCCTGGAAAACTAAAAATAATAAAATTTTATATCATGATTTTCCCCACCTAGGCCCATTTCTTATCTTATTTCAAATTTAAGCCTAAAAAGAGAAGAAATGTTAATATGAGGAAAACCCCAAGTAGTCAAATGTCTGCAAGAAGCACCTTTTATATGTTCATTTGTCAACTGTTATGTAGAATAACTTCAGATGTCTGTATAACTTGCTTTTTGAGAAAAATAAATACGAAATGTTCATGCTACCATGTTATAAACATGTTTGTTTTTGCCCATATGTGTGTGTTGCAGGAGACACATTGATTCTTTTATTCCCAGATAACTGCAATTATGAGCAAATATATATCACAGTAAATCAGGGTTTAAACATTTTTATTGTTAGTATATTTTGCAAAGCATAATAAATATATCATCTTGTAGATCTGGTACATGTACATATACAATCTGTTCAAATCATATTTGTAGGTTATTAGTACATGTGTATAGTACATAGTATTTATCTTCCTTGTTGGAAATTGGTGCACATATATGATGCATGTTATTTATTTATGGTTTTTATTTTGATTGGTACATTTTAAGCATGCACCATGATCACATTCTCCACTGCAACTTGTACCTGTACGTGATACATCTTGATTCCTTTTTTCTTTTTTTTTTTTTGAGACAGGGTCTCACTTTGTAGTTCAGGCTGGCCCTGAGCTCAGCCTCCAACTCACATCACAGCAATCCTCCTGCCTCTGCCTCCCGAGTGCTGGGATGACAGGTGTGAGCCACCACGCCCGGCACTGTGGTATGTGGTACTGGTTGCTGCTGGGTATGAGTCTGAACACCCAGTATTGTATGTGGTTACCGGAGATTGAACCCGGGCCCTTGCACTTGCAAGACAGATGCTGGAACCACTGAGCTAACTCCCCAGCCCCATCTTGATTCCTTTTTTCCCCATTCCCTTGCTCTCCCTCCAACCCCTGAATCCCTTATATACATAAACTGTTTGTTTTTTCCTTTTTACGGTCAGATTTTTTGTTCCTTTGCTTTTTAAAACCTTTGCATACTGCTTAGCATTGGTAAAGGTAAAACCCACAAACCGCACCCCTCAACAGCTCCCCAGTGTCCCTCTTTGCTCACTAGCTCCCCAATTTCTTCCCTTGGAATATAAATGGGATTTTCAGTATAGCCTTTTGAATGCTTCTGTAAGTTACCTGTGGTAACACTGGCAAATTTAAAATACAAAGCTGTCAGATGCCTGCTCTGCTTGCTGAGTTGGATGCATTCTGCGTGGTATATCATATTCAAATATGTACATCCAAATTCTTCTGCTCACCACGCTATCTGTGATATTCCTATAGTCTACTTTCATTAGCGAGGATTTAGTCTCACTCTTCCATCCATTTCTCCTGTGTGATTCTGAAATAGCAGAGAGCAAATTAAACCAGTCCAGGAGAATGGAAGATGTACTGGGGAGTTTTGGAGGCAAAGTATTAATTGCCAGGCGAGACAGACCTGGAACTTTTTCCAAAGTGGTCAGTCCCAGACCACGGGCCAGGGCTTCCTTCATTGAATCAGCGAAGGAAGTTGTGGTTACATAAACGAGGCACTTGGGTTACATACACCGTATTTAGGTACATTGAGCTACATCCCAGGTGGATAACACAGCATCGGGGTTTCATTATATTAATTCTCTATTCCAAAGGATATGGGTAAATTGTGCACAAGGTTACATCAATCTGAGTATATTTTTATAGCTTTAGCTTCATAGAGCTTTTCTGGAGACAAAGACATTTTTGTATTATTTGTAGCTCAAGCCCCATAAAAACGTGGGGTGCTGCTCCTCTGCCTCAGGCTGGTGAACAGAGAAAGCCATTGCCCAGTTCACATTTGCACAACTTATTTGATTAATTGTATGGGGAATCAGTTGTCTATAGCTGGGTTTTTATTTTTATGTTTGATTGTGTGGTATTTTGTTCTTGTTGTTTGTTTGTTTGTTTAGTTTTCAGAGAGGATCTCAAGATGGCCTCAAACTGGTGATCCTCCTACTTCAGCCTTTCCTGAGCTGGAACTACAGATGTGCACCCCGAGGCCTGCTGAGAGCTAGGATATTTTCTCAGTAGCACTACAAGGAGTGTTTTCAAGTGGGCTATTGAGTACACAGTAGTGCACACTTAGAAGTGAAATACTTATGTCCCAAGGAATAGATAGGTATACATTTATTGAATACTACCACACAATTCTCCGAAGCAGTTACAACAATTTAAACTCTCATTATCTGGTGAATATATTATGATGCCCGCCTTTTTCATTTTGGCCATGAAGATTAGCACGCAATAATGTCAACCCTCGGGGTATTTTGCCTTTTAATTTTAAAGCCAGTGCTTTCGGGATCATCTCTACCTCAGAGTGAGCTGGAATTTGAAGCTGATGCGGCTCCCCCCATCTGTCTTGCAGTCAGATCCTGCACCCAAGAACGAGGCTCTTGGAAGAAAGAGGAGAAGTGTTAGGAAGAGCCCGCATGTGCCTGCCCCTGGGGTCAGGAAATCCCTCGTCCCTGAGTTCTGCCTCCTGTGATCCATGCTGTTAGGACCTGAGCTGCCTTGGGGATGGACACACAGAGCTGCTGGCTAATGAGGAGCTTTGTTAATTGAGTCCTCAAGGCCACAGACACTGAGAAGAGTGGAGCTGTGACCTTATCAGTAACAGGGCTCAGGTCCGGAAATGCACACTTGAATCTGATCCAGGCATGGTGGCTCACGCGCACGAGCTCACTGCCTACTGGTCCAGCTGCCCTTTCTGAGGATACATTTTCCACCTTCATCTTTCAATACCCCGTGAAAACATTCAGAATCACTTGCTGCTATCCTCAAGGTCCACTGAAGTCCTTCTCCAACCTACAGTAAGAAACTGAAGTTCCTTTGCCCTTTCCCTCTCTGTATCCCTCCCTCTCCTCTTCCTCCCCACCTTGCCCCTCTCCTTCATATTCTGTTTGTTTTCCTGCCTTTACTTTTCTCATCTCTTTATCATTCTTTTCTCTTTCTGTCTCTTTTTTTACACACTCCCTTCTCCATGTGGTAAAAGATTGGCGAGTTTAAGATAAGTGATATTCTAGTCTACTTTGTAGTGCTTTCACTCTATGACGACTCCTTAAATAATTCTTGTGGTCTGCTCTCTTTATGTCCAGGTCCTACTTTTCCTGAATTCCAGAGATTATTTTCTCCTCTTGAGTATGAATCAACCCCTTCTAAATATACTTTGTAATTCTCTGTCTTCTTTTACTCTTTTGGCTGCTGAAGCTGAGGTGAAGTAGGTTTGTCTTGTCGTGTGCGCCATTTTGAATTCCAGCTTTCACCCTTACAGAACTCAAGCCTTGTTTTTTTTTAAAATAAAAATATTATTAAAATATTAATATTAAAAATATTAAAAAATATTTCGATTCGTGCATAATAGTGGTATATATTTATGGTTTACAATATAAAAATTCACTTCATGCAATCATTTTGTTACAGTGCAGGATAGATAACTAGAGGATCTGCTGCCTCCCACCTTTATTTCTTTTTTCTTTCCTTTTCTTTTTTTTTTTTAACAGACAGGGTCTTGCTTTGTAGTCCCGGCTGGTCCTGAACTCAGCCTCGAATTCAGCAATCCTCCTGCCTCTGCCTCCTGAGTTCTGGGTGGGATTACAGGTGGGAACCGCCATGCCCGGCACTGTGGCATGTGATTCTGATTGTTGGTGGGTGTGAGTCTCCACACCTGCCATTGTTGTATGTGGTTATCGTAGATTGAACCCGGGCCCTTACACTGGCAAGGCAGGTGCTGGAAACACTGAGCTAAATCCCCTGCCCTGCACTGATGAAATTTGGAAAAAAGAACAATAAGCATTGTAAGTAATATTTACATTGCTTATCTTACATATTCATGTAGAATATAAATTGCTTTCCTACTTTAATATTTGTTGTGTGATTTTTATACACCTACTACTGATTTAAATGTAAAATATGTAGTGTGTTAAGTATTAAAACATAAATACGACTAATTTTATTGATGTAGGATTAAAATAGCATGTCATTGCCTGGCTGTACCTTGGTTCATCTGTTCTCATTCTGATATTTGTTTAGGTTCTTTTCCCTGCTTCATTAATCGAGCAGGGCTCCCACTGGGGATCTGAGCCCATCTCTGTCTGGCTTGGCCATGTGACCTTGTCCCTGGGGTGTCCTGTGTCTGTCTTTCCTTCTTTTCTGTCACCCTCAATGTCCTACATGAGGATCCAGCCTTGTGCACAACTGAACACAAACTCACAGGAAAGTCCTCCCAGGGCTCTGTAGGCCGAACCTGACGCTTAGTGCTTTTCCTCTCTTTTGCCTCTTAGCAACATCCTCATACATTTTCATGGCACTGTCATAACACCTGTGAGCGAATCAAGTTTGCTTAGTGCTGGACTCCTCCCCACATTACCATGGGGGCTCATGCTGGATCTGCCCCTGTCTGAGCCCGAGTCTCATGTCCAAGGGCCGATTCTCCCATCGTCCACCACCTGCCTTTTCTAGGGGAAAGCCATCTCCTGCTGAGGCCCTCAGTTTGCAGTGCACAGGGCTTCGCTCAGCTGGTGGGCCTGTAATCCCAGCCACAACAGGATATGAGATAGGAGGACTGCAAGGTGGAGGCCAGGCTGGGAAATTCAGCAAAATCCTGTCTCAAATTAAAATTGAATAAGGCTGGGGCTACAGTTGGGTAGCAGAGCACTTGCTTAGCCTGCGTGAAGACCTGGGTTCTGCAGGAGATCGATTAAAGTCATGCTCCCTTCACTACGCAGTAGTGCCCATGGTGGCGATATGATATTTTATCCCCTTTCTTGGGACATCATTACAGAAATTCACTCAGTTAACAACACCAAGAGGCAGAGAGATGCCTTGACATTGGCAGCATAAGCCAAAAATAGTTTTTAAGTATTTAGTCAAAAATAACTTTCTTCTTTTTCAAAAATAAACATGATTGACTTTCACAAATGGGCATATAATATATCTTCAAAGCACTTTCCTTAGTTGAAGTCTTACCTTTATGAAAGTTTAACATTAAAATTTAGATTAAAATTCCTATTTTGTTCTCAAACAAAGCAGCCTTGTACTTCTCAGTATGTAAGGAAGTCCGATGATACTTCTGGATCTTTTCCAAGGACTAGAATGGTTATATGATTTCTATTTAGCCCAGCCTGATCGTATTTAGCCATGTTCCCTTCTGATCTAACTTCCGACTCACTAACAACTTCAGGCAACATTTTGAGAACATCACCAAGTCCTAGAAAGATACCAGCAAATTCCTGCTCATTCCTCATCAGGTTGCAACTTTTTCAACCTATCCTTTTTCTCACAGCCTCTCGTCAAGATGCTGCATCAGACGGGTGACTAAACCCTCCACAAGTGGCCTGCATCAAACCCGTTTCTCATTTCCTCTTCTGGGATGCCAAGGTTCATTTCTTTTTTTTTAAAGTTTTTTGAGACAGGGTCTCACTTTGTGGTTCAGGCTGGCCCTGAGCTCACCTTCAAACTCACATCTCAGCAATCCTCCTGCCTCTGCCTCCCGAGTGCTGGGATGACAGACGTGAGCCACCAAGCCCCGCACTGTGGTATGTGGTGCTGATTGCTGCTGGGGTGAGTCTCCACGCCCAGTATTGTTATGTGGTTACCACGGATCGAACCTGGGTGCTTGCTCTTGCAAGACAGGCGCCAGAACCACTGAGCTATATCCCTGGCCCCCAAGGTTCATTTCTTATGACTCCCACACAACCACAACACAAACAACAGACTCAGAGCAATTCCTGGGCTGGGCCACACGGGACTTTCCATTCTACCTGACCAGAGATGAGGAGGCTGAACCAGGAAGGACGGGAGCAAGGGTTGAAGGGTGGACTCACCATTTTCTTTCTTACTTGTGTGTACATAAAAACCTAGCT
>PVIR01021741.1:0-29067 GCA_004026965.1 Petromus typicus
TATATATATATATATATATATATATATATATATATATATGTCTGGATATATAAATATATATATTATATTCAATCTCATTATTTTCCTCAACAGAAAGCAGTCTTGAGGCCTATTGTTTGCTCCTACTCTGTATACTGGATTCATTCTCCTAACTAACTACACACATTTCACCTTCTTTCAACAACTTGGAACTTTGTCACTTCCTCATCAAAGGGAGAGGAGTTTTCTTACTCTGCTATCCTACAAACTTTTGATCCTGCCTCTCACTTTCACCTCCATCTGAAGTCAGGCAAGAAATATGATCTCATACCTTGTGAAAGGGAAAGGGAGATTTTTTTTTCAGATCTTGATCTGAAAGACAAATGAAGAAACCCAGCACAGAATATCATTGAACTTCTGTGTACTTTAAGCAGATTCCAGCTTTCAAAGCACTGTGTTTAGTAATCCAAGTAGTAGACCTCAGTAATACACTTCCTCTAGCTAACTTATAATACTATTCTCTGTTTTAAAGATCTATCTCTCTGCTAAAAAGGCAAAAAATGAAAAAATGAGGCTTTGAATATTGCCTGCTCTTCATACTTCAAATTGAAAAGCCCAAGATTCCCAAGGTTGCCCTTCAGAGTCACTTAGCCTAAACCAGGGGGTAGAATATGTTGTTATTTGAAAACCAAAGAATAAACAGTTTTTTATGAAACCTAGACATTCATGGTATCCAATTACATAAAATGCTATTGATGAAAGAAAAGGAACACTTTCAAAAAGGGAAAGGGAAAGGCTGGGTAGGAGAAAGTAAAGAAGAGAAAGAAAAAAATCCATAGCACAAAAAAGAAAAAAAAAGAAACAAAGCTTATGTATATAGGGGTGGGGGTTGGAGGAAGGGCAAGGAAAGGGGAAAAATGAGAATCAAGATATGTCATGTACGGGTACAAATTCTCAATATTGAATGTCATCATAATTTATCTATAAAATGTGCTAATAAAATCAATTTTTAAAAAAGGAAAATTACCAGTTCATTCTTTTCCTTCCTCCATTCCTTTGTCCTTTCCTCCATCCCTCTTGGCCCTCTTTCCTCCCTTCTTTCATCTTTTTGATTCCAGGGAATTTAATTTTGTGTTTTTTCACTGAGCTACATCCCCAGTCCATTTGATGTTTTGTTTTGACACAAGATTCCACCAAGAGGTCTAGGTTGGACTAAAATTTGAAATCTTCCTGCTTCAGCCTCCCAGGGTAGTGGAATTACAGTCATAAGCCACCATGCTCAGCTGAAAGTAAACATCTTTAAAACTTAAAAATGGTAACAAATGTGTACATTCTAGGGAACACAGATAAAGACCACTATTTCTTTTATGTGATTCCAGGACACTTAACTCTACAACAGTTAATAACTTCAGTATTCCTCATAGGGAAATCTAGGAAGTCTCTAAAGAATACTAACTCCTGTTTATGGAAGGGGAAAAACATTCAGTGAAGAGATCAGCGAAGAAGACTGCAAAAGCCAAGGCACAGAAAGCTTCCCGGAAGACCAAGTCTCTGTTAGAGTACACAGACTAGTCCCATGTCCAGTCAACAGTAGGCCCAGAATAAGAAACTGTCACTGAGGAAGTATCTTGACCTTTCCAGTTTGTCCTGAATGCTTATGTTAGCAAAGCTGAGGTGGTTATGTTCTATGGAAAGATAACAATAGCTTCCTCTCTTTAAAAACAAAAGGAAAGAAAGTAATTGAACAATAAAAGTTCTTGACATTACTAAAAATATACTAGAATTGAAGCTTCCGTGTTGAAATCTACTCAATATTTTTATTTGCCAATGAGGTGGGTTTTTTCTTTTTTTCAGTTTTTATGGGAAGTTCATCAAGTTTCTTTCCCAGAAAAGAGTATTTTTATTTTTTAAATTTATTAATTTAATTTTGATTTTTTTAAGACAAGGTCTTGCTATGTAGTTCAGGCTGGCATTGAACTCACTATGTAGCCCAGGCTAGTCTCAAACTTGGGGTGATCCTCCTGCCATTCTCTAAAGTGCTAGGTTCACAAGCATGTGCCGCAACATATGGCCTCATAGTAAAACTTTCTAATGAGGTCTTTCTTTTCTCCTAAGGAGAAAAACTGGAAATCTCCTACCCTTTGCCAAAAGTGGAGGGAACAAGTGACAGCAAGAAATACCAAATGAGGAACAAAGGGTTTATACACAAGTAAGTCAATAAATCCTGTACTTTGTTTATTCTGGTTGTATGTTAAAATATCCAGTTTTATAAACATTGGAATAAGAATGAGAACACTTGAAAACTGAACACTAGCCAATCTCATAAAGAGAGGAAAATTAAATTATGCTCATTAAGGACCCACTGGTCTTCTGAGAAACACGAAGAAGAGCTGATGCCAGCTGTAGTTAAAGGTATGTGCCATCTGTGACTCAAGACTATTTTTTTCATCTTATTCTGGGATAAAATGGAATCTCTGGAGGAGCAGCTGTTCTTTAGATATTAGTTTGCATTTTGATGATTTCTAGCCAGTCTCTGGTCAGATGACCTTCAGTACAATTAGCTCATTAATCAGCAGGATTCATCATGATTATTTGCTGTCACTCAGCTTTCTACTTTCACAAAACTCTATCATTAGATTTATTTCTATCAGAGACCTTCAGGCAGAAAGCCAGATATGGCCATCCTAAATATTTACATTCACAGGGACAGGCTGGTCTGCAAAGGGTAGGAGTGAGTGAGGACTAGAGGTGGGATTGTGATATGAGAATATGAAAGTGGGGATGTGTGTCACTAGTAGAGATTTAACATCAGCAGCTAGGCATTTTGCTAATTCCTAGGCTTGTGAAGATCTCCCTGTGGACAGTGTTCCAGAGATTTCCTTGAAATACTTTAACAGAAGATCCAAGAATAACCTTGGGATTTGGGCACAGAGATATGGACAACAAGGCTCATTCGGAAGTCAGTATGTTCTGTTTGTTCAGAAGACCTGACTTTCAGAAAATTCACTTACAGATCAAATGAAATCTGATTATATATTTTTTATTTTTGGGCCTCCTTGAAAGACTTCCAGCACTTCCCATCAGCCCAGACTGTAGCTAACTCTGAATTCCAAGTCAAAGGGCACTAATGACACAAGATGAGAAGAAGGCTGAGACAATTATCTGTCCTCTAAGCCTTGTTCCATGTCAGTGACAAGCAAAATGAGGAACTCTTTAAAAAATTCCAAATAGTTGAAGTGCATCTCGTTTTATCCAAGTGCTCACACAGGGGAGAAAAGAGAAGTGTCTTATGAATGTATAAACAAGACTCTCTGATATTCTAAGAATCAAGAAAGGGAGGTCAGTTCCACCCCTGGATGAGCATAGGCCTTCTTAATTAGTTTACAGAATTTACAGGTAAAAGACTAAGAAAATTAAAATCATACCATCTCTTTTCTGATATGATGTAATTAGAATACAAATTAATAGTAAAAGGAAAACTGAAAAATTCTTAAATATATAGAAATTAAAATAGGACCAGGGATTTAGCTCAGTGGTTCCGGCGCCTATCTTGCAAGCGCAAGGACCCAAGTTCAGTCTCCATAAGCACATACTATACTGGCTGTAGAGACTCACCCCAGCAGCAACTAGTACCACATACCACAGTGCCGGACATGGTGGCTCATGCCTGTAATCCCAGCACTCAGGAGGCAGAGGCAGGAAGATTGCTGTGAAGTGAGTTTGAAGCTGAGCTCAGGGTCAGCCTGAACTACAAATCAAGACCCTGGCTCAAGAAACCACAACAACAACAACAACAACCACGAGAAAACCAAAAACAAACAAACAAGCAAATAAAAAGAAATTAAAATATATAGTCAAACAACTAGTGAGTCAAACAAGAAGTCACAGAAATGATCTTGATACAAATGAAAATGACTACACAAAATATTAATATTATGGGTGTAAGAAAAAGACATAAATGTTTTTCTTTAATTCTGGAAGGTATGGAAATGCCATTAATATTTTGATTGAGACTGCCTTAGATCTGTGTACCAATTTTGGAAAGTGTCCATTTTCACTCTGCTGGTTCTTCCTACCTAAGAGCAAGGGATGTCTTTCCATTTTCCAATATTCTCTTTGTTCTCGTTTTGCAGAGGAGTTTTCAATACTTTCTTAAGATGATTCTTAAATATTTCATTTTTTTCAATTCTATTATGAAAAGTGTGGTGGTTTCCCTAATTTCTCTCTCAGTGAGTCTGTTTGTGGATAAGAATGCTATTAACTTTTGAATACTGACTTTATATCCATTTGCACAACTGAATTTGGTTATTAAATTGAGAAGTTTTTTGATGGCGTATTCTGTGTAGAGAATCAGATCATCTGCAGATAATGATAGTTTAATTTTTTTCTTTCCTAGCTTTATTCCTTTATTTTATTTCTCTTGTCTAATTGCTCTGTCTAATTTTTACAGAACTATTTTGAACAGGAATGATGATAGTGAACATTCTTACCTGGTTCTTGATTTTATAGTGAAAGCACTCAAGTTTTAACCATTCAGTATGGTGGCTGTATGCTAGTCATAGATCGCATTTGTCAGATTGACATAAAGAACATCTACTCCAATTTTCTGTAGCACTTTTTAAAAAAATGAAATGGCTGTTGGACTTTGTAAAATGCTTTTTCTAGGTCTATTGACATGATTGACACATGATTTTTTCTTTGATGCTGTTGATATGGTGTATCACATTTATTGATCTGTGTATTTTGAGCTACCCTAGCAATCCTCCTTGATGATTGTATATAGACTTCTTGATTATCTGCATTTTATTTGTCAGTATCTTATTATGGACTTTTTGCATCTATCTTCAATAAGGTGATTGCCCTGTAACTCTATTTATTTGGTTGTATCCTTCTCTGTCTTTGATATAACAGTAATTCTGAACTAAAGACATTTGAGCAGTAGATGCAGGGAAGCTTTCCACCTTCTCTGCATTTGGCTGAAATAAGGACGAAAATTTACAATGACAAGATATATCCTGCCTCTCCTTTCCATCAAGGAAGACAAAGATTAACCTCTGAAGTAAAATCAGATTTTTACTGAACTAGAGACACTATAGGCAAAACCCTCCATTAACAAGTATTGTTAATTATCCTTTATCTTCCCTTTATCTGAGTCTTCTGAATTTTTCAGCCTTAAAGATTTTAAAATAGCTTTTCTCTGCCTTGTTACTTCTTCAAAAACTTACTGTTCTTTGCTGAATTTTATATTAGCTGGAATTCAATGAGAATTATTGGTATCTTTTCTAGGTATCTCCCAGGTATATACAAATATATATCTTAATAAACTTCTGTTTATTTTTCCTCTTGTTAATCTGTTTTTACTACAGAATTCCAGTCCAATTCTAATGGGTTATTGTTAACAAAAAGTAATTTTTCTTCCCTATTCTCCCAATTCCCCAAGCCTAACACCACTAATCTGTCTATCTTCAAGATTTGACTCTTCTAGGCATTTTTTTACAAGGAAATAATGCACTCTGTAACCTTTTGTGTCTGGCTGATTTTACTTACCATCGTGTTTTCAAGGTTTATTCATGTTGTAGCATGAGATATGTCTTCACTCTTTCTTATGATTGAATAATACATCATTTTATTTATTCATTTGTTGATGAACATTCGAGTTATTTCTGTGTATTAGCTACTGTGAAAACTCTAACTCATAGGTTTTTGTATGAATGCCCCTTTTGATTTTTGGAGGCATATATCTAAAAGTATAATTGCTAGTTCATGTAGTAACTGTGTATTCAACTTTGTTTAGATACTCTAGGTACTAGGAGATCCTTACCCTAAGTATGATTTTCAAGTGTTTCCCAATTATGTGGGTTATCTTTTCATTTTCTTGATAATGTCCAATTATGTAAATTTCTTTAAAATTTGATGAAGTCCAGTTTGTCTTTTTATTGTTGTTGTCGCGTGTTTTTGTTGTCATATTTAAAACATATTACCTACAAAGTCTCAGAGATTTATGTCTATTAATTCCATGACTTCTATGGTTTTAACTCTAATAAGTAAGTCTTTGATTCATCTCAAATCGATTTTTGTACATGGTGCAACATGAAGTAGGGGTCACACTCCATTTTTCGGACGTGGAGATACGACTGGTTTTAACCTACTTCTTGTTCCTTGTGCACTCCAATCATTTTGAAAAGATGAGAGCTCTGGATTTGCTGTATCTTCTGCCTACACTTTTCTCAGCTGAGCTCTATGTATGGCTGCCTCCTTTTCATAATTTTGGTCTCATGTCAAATATCACTTCAGAGTCTCTTCTAAGTACTCCCTTTAATCTAAAGCTGTCTGTATTCCTACCCAATATCTTCTCTTCAGACCAAATTTTGCCTTTATTTAAGATGCTATCACTTTAGTTTATTAATCTTTCACTTGTTGTATTGGCTCACTTTCTTATTAGACTGTGAGCTTTGTTAGAACAAAGGGCTTCAGCCACTACATCATCACCATGTGGCCTATAATAGATGGTCACTAAATTTTTGTAGAATGAACATTATAGTCCTAGAATTAGTAGTTATATTAATAACAATGTTGTCCATGTCATTTGATAACAGTGGATGATCTGTTTCTGTGGTATTCAAAGACATTGTTTTTAGTTTTCTAAACTTTTTTTTAGATATGAAATTATGATTTAGGAAATGTTAAAGTGATGGCTCAAGGTCAAAAAGGGAATCTTTGATTTGAAGGGCAATTCCCACAGCGTTAATTTAGCTTGTGGTATCCCACAAGAGTGAAAGATAAACGGAAGAGACGTATGGATTGGAGCTACTCAAGGCCACATCCAAGGTACTGAATTTAATTCCAGCCTCCATGACATTCTTCAAAATCCACCTAGATTCAAGAAAGAACACCAGGTAGTGCCAGAGTTGTGGCTCTTTGCCAAGCACAGCAAGTATCAGCTACTGAGTGACCCTTTAGAACTCATTAAAAATAAAAAAAGACTTTGTTAAGTGAACTTGAAATATAGTTCCATTTCTGAGAGAAATTGGTTTCTCACAACTCATCCTTAGTTACCTCCGGACAATAGTTGATCAATAAAGCACTTAAGATGGAAAGATTTTTAAACATTCTGCCCTCATCAATCCACTACCCTTATGTCCCCACATCCTTTCTGAGCTGGTTTTTCCTGAGCCAGCTCTTATCTTTAAGAGGCTGTGGTGTGTGCTAAACAGGATGGTAAGAGGACCGGCTGTTCTTTTTCTCCTTCACAAGTCCTTGTCTCTTTATCCATTCCTTTGTGTTCTCATGGCTGTTCCTGTCCTTGGTTCATCCCTTAAGTGTTTTTCATGATTTGTTCCTGACAGACACCTTGGTCATATGATATATTCTTAGTGTTAGTGTCGCCTGTACATGAACTTTCATTACAGAACTTTCCCTTGATCTCTAGACTCATATAACTACATGCTTACTATACATCTCTACTGAGATCTTCCACAGCTATTTTGAACCTCATTATGTAGTGATCTTCACAGACCCTTATCAAGGAGAAGGGATGGGAAGACAGAGGCACTTTAGTGTCTTTACTCTCATTTTAAGGAAATATATCTCTACGAAATTATTTTTATAAAAGCAGAAATTTAAGACTAGTACCATATTTCCTCCTTTCCCTCATAATCCTTTTGGCCCCTGCCTTCCATTCTGATCCAGTCTGTCTTCTGTCTCTAAGTTCATGTTTAAATTCATCATTTGGTAGACCTAAGAGCTCTGTGGTTTGGGGAATGTGTCTAAGCTTCAATTTTCTGCTTTGAAAAAGAAGATTCAAAAGATTGTTGTGGGGGTCAATTTGACTATTCAAATTTAAGGGGAGTGTACTAATTAAAAAGCAAGTGCTGTTGGCAAAGATTAGGCAATGTTTGCCCATAATTTCAAGGAAATATTTTTTGGTGACAACTTCCTGGGAAGACTTTCTAGATGTGAAACATTTTAGAATCACTTATCTGCCTAAGATATCTCTAGGAACAAAGAGTTACATCTGAGGAAGAGGCGAAGCAGTGTGCTTTTGCTGTCAATTATTTTCTAACTGCTGCCAAGAAAATGTAGTTTGTACTGCAGATCCCAGACGGCTTGCCCCAGTGTGCCCCAGATGGTCTTAAACCAGCACACAAATACTTACTGGAGAACAAAGATGGAGCTCACTGAATAGGGTTTTTCTTAATGTGTGATCTTCACCTTGTGCAACTGTTGTTTCATTCAATTTTGTGGGCAAGTAATCTGGCATTAGGCACTATCTGCCGCTGCCAGCCATTGTCCTATCAGGTTACTACCAGGGAAAGTGCTACTGTGTATTTCTTGAGCTTTATCTGTCATTTCCTGAGCATTCTGAGGTTTATCCTGTGATCCTCACCTTTCCTCCTACCTCTAAGCTAGAAATGAAAAAGAAGACAGACTCTGACTTTCAGCTGTTTTAGTGTTTTTCTGTGGTACGGCTGCCCAGGTTATTTTGGAACAACCTGTCAAACTACATCATTCAGCAAAGCAAAAACGTGTAGGCATGTTGTAATAACCAACTGGGTTTACAGATATTGGACTATGTGAGTAAAACCAACCAATTCATGAAGCTCTGTGACTGATCAGGAGACAAAGGTGAAAATGATTTCTTGGTTCTATAATGCTGCTTCTTTCGATTCACAGAATTTTCTAAACCTCCAGTTAGACTGTTCCCTAAGAAATAATCAAGCTGATTAGGGAAATCAGTTATACTCCTGCTGGCCACTCCCCTCTGTGGTTTGGCTGACTGAAATACAGGGGTAGTGTTTGAAAGGCATCACAAGACACTGATGGTTTTGCGGTGAGAGAGGAGGGCTAGGGACAGGTGATAGAGAAAATACCACTGCAAATCTGGGCACAATTTGTTCTTTCAGCTTTCTGGACCATCATTTAGGACATTACTCTAGGAATAGAATTCTACTCAAATCCTAACTAAGAGGATAATGAGAGTGGATTTTCTATTCCTAAGCAAACCAATCTCATAGCCAGTTCAGTATTGGGGTGCTTTAAATGCAGGAACCAAAAGGAAAATGAAAAGTGAGATTTGAAAGTGTATGCATTGTATATGCAAGACAATTACTGAGAGAAGGAAGCTTTGAAAAAAAGCTAGAGCATGAAGATGCCCAAATTATAAATTTCTCTGTTTTACCTTCCAGTTAAGGTAGATCTTCCTAATCAGCATAATCCTTTCATACAATTTTTTAAAATCACTCAGAGTCCCTTGCTGTTGGTGATTATAGTGCTCATTGGCTTGTTTAGTGCTTTCCAAATCCCTGAATAGAATGTAAACTTCACATGGTCAGAGTCCCTGTGTATTTTCTTTACTCTGGGCTTGTGAGCTGATTATGCTGCTCCAGCTGATTACACTGCTCCAGAGTTAGTAAATCTCCAGTGTATTTGTGTTGCTATAACAAATTCTCAAGTCTGGGTAATCTATGAAAAAAAAAATTTTTTTTCATAGTGCTAGAAACTGAAAAGTCCAAGATAAAGCTACTGGTGTGTTTGGTTGTCTGATGAGGATTGTTGCGTGTTTCCAAGATGGTGCCAGGCTGTGTCCTTACACGGCTGAGGGCAGAAGAAAAGACGATTCAGAGGGCCTGAGCACTATTTACAAAGGAGGAAGTCTTCATGGCCTAACCACTTCCTAAAACGTCAAAGTGGAATTTTGTATGGGACACATCCAAACTATGGCAGTAAGTTAATTGTTCACTATTTGTGTTTTATAAAAAAGGTAAGAGTCAGCACAGGTGATGGAGTCCCATACTGCTATATAAGACTTTTAAAAGTGTTTTATGTAATATCTCAGTGGAAATTCTCTCTAAAGTTTGAAAGATACTTTAGGTATCTTTCAGTGTAATATACATATCCAGAGATATTCATAGTGGGTGAATATAATGAAATTTAATTAATTATATATAATTTAGACTAAAACTTGGTATATTAAGTTTTAAAAAGGATAGCTGATTTATTTTTGTCTTCAAAAATATAATAAAGACCCTCTTAAAATTTGGTAAAGCAGACAGCAAGATCTATGCAAAATGTGCTTTTGGTTTACTTCTGAATAATACAAAATTTGCAATGTAAAAGTTTAAAAGTCAGTGTCCTGCAGAACATTTTTGAAATGCTCTAGAGTCAAATAACATATTATATAGTGGTAGAGAAGCTTGCATGTAACTTATTAAATAACTGTGATAGTTATCCTATTTTAATATCCTATATTGCCTATAAATCTCCATAAACCAAAACTGAAGTAATTTTTTGAATTTGAGTTCCAGTGGTATGTGATGTTAGTTTATACTAGCCTTCAAGAATCAGTTATGTATATTTCTTCCCAGGGCCAGTTTCATTGACATCCTTTTGGTTACTTGAAATTGGCCATGGTGAAAGTATTTATACTCTGGGAATCAGCGAGTGCTGTAAATCAGAGCTCTTTCACACCTTTCCTCCTATCTGAAGTCAGTTTTTAAACATTTACTGGCATCCTACATCATTAGTTAACACCACCAGTTTGTCTTCTGAGGTCACTAAGGAAACACAGTAAAAGAGTTGTTAGTTCTGACTTTATACAGGGAAGAAATACTAGTCTCATCATAGGTTTTCAGAACTAAAACTGCAGTGTAGCCAAGAAGTTTCTTGTGTGTTCAACCTGCATTGAAAACAGTTAGTGGAGTCTACATAGTTTTACATTGTTGAGTACTTATAGACAAAATTCCCCCAAATTTAAAGGTAACGGGAGTATAAAAATGATTTAAAAAGTAAATGTCCCCTTCTTCGAAGACTAGAATATGCATCTATAGTAATAAGAAATGTTATAAAAAGTAAAAAGAAGTAGCACTTAATGAAGGAGCAGATCTGACTGAAAAAAGGAAAATTAACATAAAATATATAGGAAAACAACACAGACAAAGCTTCAAAGGGTAGTTCACAGTGAGATACACTTTCACCAGACCACTGAATTTTTCACTTGTACTGAACCCTGACATGCTCTTAGCTCCCAGCGGCAGGTTTGGGAGAAATGATGAGAGTTGCCTGGCACTTTAATAAAGCTGAATGCTCATAGCATTTCTATTTATTTCACTTTTTGTCTCTTCCCCTTTAACTTTATCCTCTTCACAATTAACCCAAAGTCTCTCATATCGACTATTGGTGTGGCTACAAACCAGTGGTCAACATCTCTTCTGTAAATAACCACATAATGAATACTTTAGGTTTTGTGGACCGTATGATCCCTGTTACCGATACTGAACCCTGAAACTGTAGCATAGACACAGCCATAGACAATACATAAGTGAGTAGGCTGTGGCTGTGCGCCAATAAGCTTTGCAAAAACAAACACTGGATTTGGCCAGTGCAAGTTCTTGCTTGCTGATCTTTTGTCTCGACTGCAAAATATTGTTGAAGAGTTGATCTTGCTTGGGAAATGCTACTGTGGAGAGCGGTGTTTGGCAAACTAGGGAAGGGCATGGGAATATGTATTAGGATCACTTATCATACACATGTTTTCTTTGCAGAGTCACTTATTCCAGATGAATAAAAAGCAGAATTTACATGATCCATAGCCAGTGATGATGTAAGCATTATTACAAATTCTACATATCATCCATTCTACCTTCTCAATACCAACCATTTTCCTTTCTCAATATTTCCCATGTGATCTTTTGGAAGTATGTCCGAAGGACATTTTTAATTGATAAAAGATCAAGACCACAAGATGAAACCAATTTCTTTCTGAGAAAATTGCCAACTATTGTATTAAAAACAAGAAATAGATCTTTGCCAATAAATCATACTATGTTTTGGTTTATATTTAAGTGTCCATATTATGCCACTTAAGGGAACAGGAGGAACAGTGAAAAGTTAAAAAGCAGGACATAAATATGGATTCTTAGAGTTCCTGATAGTGTTAGGTTCCCAAAGGGCCAGGTGCAGCCACTCAGCAAAAGGCAAGGTGTTAGAGTGGAATCAACTATTATTCATATACCAAAGTGTTTATCTCTATTTCATACATGGTTACTAAGTGTATGGCAATATTGATATTTTCACTAAGGGCCTAGCGCGTCTTGTTATTTAGCCCTATATCTGAAACTGCTGATTCCTAAGGGGACAACAACTTGGAGATGGTTAAAATTATCTGGGGAGCTTAGGCTACCAAAAGTGTGACAGTCCCCTCAAGAAGTCATCTGTCCCTTTGCCAAGACCTGCCTCAGTAAGCTATTATTATGGATGAGAATGTGGTTTAGCAGTGCATTGAGGAAGAAAAAAAAAATAGTTAAAAGTTGCTGATGGAAAATAGCTGTATATACAAATGCACACATTTGGTGATAAAAGACAGGATGTGTGCTTATATTGACAGCAGGATGGTAAACTTCATTAAATAATTAAGATATTACAAAGCACATTAAATTGCTAGTTCATAATTTTTATATTCCAACTTATTAAAATAAAATGCTAGAAAACAGGCCTGGCACCATTTATTGTATTGTGAGAAGGAATTGGGCATCATAGAACACAGATATTTGGGGTTAGTGAAGTATTTTCTGTCAAGTTAACCTAGTTCTCATTCCTCCTGTGAACTCATTTTGGTTTATTCAGGCAAATTTCTTATTTACACAGCATTCTGGAGGGGAAATGAGACTCGTATGTAAAAAATCCATATAGGTTTCTTGAATATAATGTCAGGGAAATTCATACTTGAGGAAAAACAGTGTCAGTTTGGAGCAAAACCTCAGTTAAAGCTCCATTCATCTTTACACCTCTTAGGTCTTTGCCCCAAGCAGATAACTGGTGATTTGGTATGAATTAGACACTTTTGGTAGTACTGTTATTATTTAGTTTTTTCAAAATTCATTACTTCAATAGTGTCTTTCTTTTTTGTTGTTGTTTTATGAGATAAAGTCTCACATTGTAGTGCCAGCTTGGCTCACTATGTAGTCCAAGGTAGCCTCGAATTCCACAGAATCCTCCTACCTCAGCCTCCCAAGTGCTGGGATTACAGATGTATGCCAAAACTCCTGTTTCCAATAGTTTCTTAAATGTAAGCAGAGTTATATCTTGGAGGCAAAGATTCTTCTCTTGACGCAACATTCCTATCGGACAGTGGAAGTCAGTTTCTTTTTTAAAAAAAATTTAATCTTTGTTGGTACATTATGAATACACATCATCATCACATTTAACATTGAGGGTTTGGGTTTGTACCAGAATATGACACGACTTGATTCTCATTTTTTCCCCTTTCCCCCCGCCCCGCGTGCCCCACCCCCTATATACATAATCTTTGTTTCCTTTTTTTAAGCATTATCACATTCATTTTCCCCCTCATTATTTACCCCTAGACTCTCTTCCCTTTTAAATATTTTCTATTTCACAATATCAACTGTACATACTACAACTCATTTACAACTTCATTTTCTAATACCAGAGAAAAGATACAGTATTTACACATCTGTGACCTATTTATTTCACTTATGAGGATGTCCTCAAGGTATATCTATGTGAGTATGAATGACTCAATCTTATCATTTTTAATGGCAGAGTAATACTCCATTCTAGAAAAGAACCACATCTTCTCTCTCCAGTGGAAGTCAGTTTCTTTTAAAAAAATTTAAAGGAGATTGGTTTGTTTTTTTTTTAAGGTTTTTTGAGACAGGGTCTCTCGCTTTGTGGTCCAGGCTGGCCCTGAGCTCAGCCTCCAACTCACATCACAGCAATCCTCCTGCCTCTGCCTCCCGAGTGCTGGGATTACAGGCGTGAGCCACCACGCCCGGCACTGTGGTATGTGGTACTGGTTGCTGCTGGGTGTGGGGTCTCCACACCCAGTATTGTTATGTGGTTACCGGGGATTGAACCCGGGTCCTTGCGCTTGCAAGACAGGCGCCGGAACCACTGAGCTATATCCCCGGCCCATAAAGGAGATTGTTTTTAATTGGCAAGGGAAAGAAAAGTTAACAATTTTCTCTCCAGTTGAATAGTCAAAAATTTCCGTTCTATCTCACACGCAGTTACTATGCGTCTGGCAATACCGATTTGTTTACATGAAGAAGGGCCAAGCACTTTCTCTTAGGTATGTACTGCATCTGAACAGTGTCTTACTCCCCTCAGGTGCGCGTCCTCCCAGTCCTTCCCAGCAGTGTCAGTCTGCCACCTAATCTCTCCTGGAGACTATTTAGGGATTTGGAAGAAAGAGAGAACTTGTTCCTTAGTGGGGAATCAGGCAGCAGGTGATGAAGTCAGGTAAACATACAATTCAAGGCAAGCACGCGAGCGTGCGCGCGCGCACACACACACACACACACACACACACACACACATTTACCCACTGTGAGGTTGGAGGTGGGACCTGAGTTTCTGCTAAGCTAGTTTCTACTCCAAAGTCCTGCGTGCCTGCCTGAAGCTGGGTCTGAAGCCTCCAGCAGGGTTGGAGTTAATTCCCATTAGGCTGGACTCCGCCCCTCTCTTCTAAAGGTAAGGTAAGGTTTTCAGGCACGACTGCGAAGAGCAGCTGGAGTTCCCGTCTCTGTCTGACCAGCTGGGAGGAAAAGTCATTTATCCGCTGCGCCCGAACAGGGAACAAGGCAGTCAGCCTTCATACTTAGCAGGTAAATAGGCAACTTGGGCCAAATGCAACTGAAGCAGCAGAGTAAGAGGCTGCTTTTCTCTCCTTTTGCTCCTTCCTCCGCCCTTTCTCAGGCTTCCTCTCTTTTTATCTCAAAGCTCAGAGAAACGGTTTTCTTCTCAAGGGCTGCCTGGTATATTTTTATTTCATAATAGTCTTTCGGACAGAAGCTGAGAGGAATCAAGGTTGGCATCTTATTTCATATTGACAAGGCTTAAGGACCTAAGAGTTAAGTGCTAGCTGCTTTCCCCAGGGGAGCTGGTAACTTGAGGCCAGGAAGCACATGTCTCTGGGAGCCAAGGGAGGGACTCTGTTCTAACTTATCTCTGCAAGCAAAAGTGAGTCTGTTTCCTGATGGGGTAGCAGATCTGCTAGACTTGCCTAAGTTGGGGTTGTGGTAATACAGTGGGAGATGAGGGATTGAGGCCAGTAAGGCTGGAAGTAAAAGATGGCATTTGTAAACATTTATTAGTTGTTACTATGTGCCAAGCATGATGATTCCCAGAAGAACCTGAAATAGTTGAACTACAAATCTATTCTTGCAGAGAACATTGTCAAGTGGTTTCATTTTGTGGTGAGAGACTAAAAGCAGAAAGAAGCCATTCAGTGAGGAGAAATCGCCCATAGAGGGATTGTGGGGTGAGAGTGGAGGGGGAGTGGTGATCTACTTGGAAAGCTTCAAGTCTTGTCTATTATTTGTGAGTGGATAAGGTTGCCCCTGGTAGGAAGGGGAAGAATTGACATTTATCCTGGTATTAGACATACTACATGAAATTTAACTTTATATTCCATCATCTCCACTTTTTGAATAAAACTGAAATGCAGAGGTTTAAATAATTTTCTCTAGCTTCATATCACCTATAAGAGAGACACTCCTAGATGCTGTCTCAGATCTGATTCTAAAGTCTGGACTCTTCCACTGAAATAGTATCCCTCAGTGACAAGAGTTTCTTTCGAGACCAATGGAAGATATTTTTGAAATGAATTTTCCTATATATTCAAATTCAATGAATCTGATAAGGTTAAGTCACAGACCATACTGTAATTTGAAGAGGTTTCTAGGATGACTCTGATGCAGGAGGCTTAGAACTCTCACTTTGAAAAACACTTTTCATAAGTCAGGGTGTCTCTGAACTCCTCTGAAGTTCTCGTTAGAAGGTCTGCTCTTCTGGGTAAATACCATGGAGGTGGCTCCATGTCCACCTGGCCAGGTGTACTCAGTGGATAGCTGTGGTGGAACTGTATTCTCAGCTGAGTCTATGAGATAAAGGGCACAACCACAGAGTTGGGACCGTGTCCAAATGTACAGGGGGCACTTTCATACTTGGTTGATAAGGCTTAACCATGTTTTGCCAGAGAAGTCTGAAGTAGTTTCAAACCAACTGACAGTAAAGGTAAGATCTCTCCTCAAGTGTATGATTACTAACAGTGAAGGTCCTCATTCCCTGTCCAGTCAGAGTAAACCCTGAGCTGAAGATCTCTAATTGACAATGCATAAGACACCTGGCAATTCAGTAAAGAGAGAAGCTGGTACAGATTTGGAGGAAATCACTCAGTTCATAGTTTTCTAACCTCAGGAGAAAAGAAATATCCTAGGATTTGACATGGAGTTTTATATAAACCCTCTCTGTCTCTGCAAGGCCAGCTCTATTGTTCAGAATTAAATTTCTAGATGTTTGATTCCTAATTGATACTTCACGGCATCTGGCCTTTTTGTATTGTATTTGCTTGTGAGTGTGTCTATCTCAGAATGATGAGATGCAAGTACATGAATGAATAGACAAATAAATTAACTTAGTAACTCACCCAATACCGCCAATTTTTCTACTCTTCTGAACATGGACAAAAGAAGAAGGAAGGAACGAAGGAAACAGCTTGCAGGGAGTTTCAGGGAGCTCAGAAGCTAAAGTTGAAGGAAGTGTCTCCTTAGAATCACCAAGACACAGAAGGAAAATGAACGCTTTTCAGTGACTACATCATGAAATGGTCTGAAGCACAGAGGGGATTTGGCATAACTCCCACGGTGGAGATATATAGAGAAGGAGAAACTTCTAATGGGTCCAGGTAGCATAAAATACAGAAATATTTAGGGCACTGTAATAGATTTTGTGGGACTATGCCTAAAACAGAAAGATCTACAGTGGTTAGAGTGCTCATATAACTACCATGATAAAGGAGGAGACATTGACCAAGTGCATACTGTGCCATTTCCAACATCGTTCTTGACACTTTCTGAAGCAATTCTGGAAGTTCTCTTTCAACTGTGTCTCTACCTGCACTGTTGTGACTGCCTTGATGTGTAGAATGGATTCAAGATATGTACCTTTTATGGTTTTTTGATTTTATAAAAGATGGAAATTATGTGGTGCTAGATCCAGTGGATCCGGTGGCATTTTTACAACTCTGCCTTTCTGTCAGAGGACACTTGAAGCAGCTTTCCCATAATGTTTGTCACCTTGCACACACTCACAAAAGAGGATGTCTAGGAATGCTTCTGAGAGTTGCCAAAATGAAGCAATAAATGTGTTCAAAACAAGGGGGAGTATATCATGGTCATTGAAGGCAATGTATCTTTTACTGTAATTACTTATGCAAATTTCAACCTGCACTGTATTTTTATGTCAGCCCTGTAATACCTGTATATATTGTTTGTTTCCTGGAGAAATCTGAACAGTGCGGGAGATGAGTCTGTAACAGGATTGATAGGGAGGCGATGCCCGCAGTGGCGGCATGAGGAAAAAGGCCTGTTCATATTCCTTTCCTAACACCAGTGCCAATGACCAGTCCTAAACAAGAAGTTCTGCAGCCATGTTTTCCTCAACAGCTATAGTTCAGTAATTCACTTTATGACCTTTCTTTTGTTCTGACATTTAACTTACTTTTCTTTTTAACCTACAGCTGGTCCCCTTACTAAGCAAATGTTTTCCTTAACTCAAACATTACACAACAAGCTCCCATGGGAACAAAAGGCTTTGTATTGTTTTGGGTGAGAACTATGGAAGAGATGAGCAAGAGGAAGGAGGTGGTTTATTTTCTTTTCCAATTATATTGATGGTAAGTGCCCACACATGAGTAGGTACCAGTGAGGGAAAAAAAAAAAAGAAAAAGAAAAAATGATTGAAAGCTTAGCAATCTGGGCACATAGGGAAAGAAACACAGTGCTTGTTTTGTGGGGGAAAAAGGCTGAAAGTAACTCCCTAGCAGTCTGAGCTCTGCAGCCAGATGTTCTCCATTCCCTCCGAGGACCCAACAAAACTGGCCTTAAGTTGCAGCACACAAAGTTTATAAAGGAATATGGCACATGATTTATCAACAGTGAGAGTTGCTGATTTACTGTGAAGAAATGTAGATTCTCTTTCCCTAGATTTATTTATTTCAGTGTTAACTTTTGTTAGTACGTGTGTATGAGGTTGGAATATGTATGTAACACATTTTAGTTCTTCTTCTCCTTAGTCCTCCCTCCATATCTTATCCCTTTTGTGAAAAAAAAAAAAAACTAAAAAAACTAAACAAAAAACCAAAACCTCCATATTTCTTATTACCTTTTACTCTGTATTTCTGGTCTAGATTTTTTTAATGTAGTAGAGAGCATCATTTGTAGTTTGTAGTTTATGTTGCTTTTCCACTTATCCTGTTACAATCTACTCACGAGGCTTTGTCAGAATGTGTAGAGTATCTTTAGAGATACACAAAGCATTACGAGCGGATAAATTATGGCACTGTCTGTAGTTTTTATTGGTATAAATACAAAGTGACTGAGCCAGTTTCTGAGATCAAGCTTGGATTCTTTCAGAAGACTGTCACAGTGGAACTACTATGTTACAGGTGATGGAACTAAAGCATTTACTAGAATGCTTCTCCCTGTGCAGCGCAGGTGGAACATACTACAGTGTGATTTCCCAGACTGCATGTGTCCGGCCGCCTCCTTATTCATCTGTTACAAGGTTCCGGGGGTCTTCTTGTACAGATTCTAAGTTCTCCTACTGAACAAATAATTGGACAAAACAAATATAAAACATAACAAGGTGTTACATTGATTAAAAAATAGGAAAGCGACATGCTCTGCAGGGTGAGCTCAGGCCAATTAAATTAAGAAAAGAAGTATATAGTCTTTGAGGTGAGAATGAAGCACTATGAGAGAGAACACAGTGGTTACGAGCACAGTGCAGCCATCTTTTGTGTCTCCTGCTGCTCAGGCCTGACTCCATCAGTTCTAGGCTCTTATGGAAAAGCTACTTGAGTCCTCACCAGAAGAAGTGAAGACAGCACTTTCAGATTGGTTTAGGTGCAGGGCTTGGCCACATGTCTCTTGGATCTCCGTGATTGACAGATCATACCCATCAGCCCAACCAGTTAGCCACATTCTCATCTTCTGTGTCAGTGAATGCCACAAGAGAAGCTGTTTTGGAACTAGTCTTGTGCTAGAGAAATAATGCTGAATCTTTGAAATCTGTTCTTTGATCTCCTAAGGTCAAATTTATGATACACAATGGTTTACATTCAGTGTGTATAGGCTGAACTCCTCCAATGTTGAATTCCACTGTCACTTTTAATTTTATATTAGCTAAGTTCTCCAGAAAGAGAACACTAGAGACATTTTTATGGCAGTAATCCTCAAACTGTTGTTAATGGATAGTTGTGGTGCAAAGCATCTAGCTCTCTACAAGGTGACCATCCCTTCCTGGGGTATGTGGGACTTTTCTGGTATCACTGACTGTTCTATATCCAAGAAAACTCTAGTTCCAGGCAAACTGATATGATTGTTCACCCTAAATCTAAATTAAACATGGAAAATGAATTTTTTATTTATCCTATAGCTGAACACACTTAAACTAAATTTTGTGAGTCTAGTTCCTACCTCCTGGTTTTCAATGTTGCTTTAAAAGGGAAATTATGGTGACTCTGAGTGGTGGTATTGTAGTTTAATAGCCTTATTTATCACAAATAAAGTCAACTTTATGTTCAGATCTGTTTCCCTTCTTCTATCACATCCTGGGCACCACTCATAAATATCCTTTCCTCATTCTCACATTCTGTGCTCATCTACTGGTTATCGTATGAGATGGTTTGGTCTCAAGGTGACGAGACATGTGTGGGATGCAAAGTTAGTTCAGACTACACAGTGTGGAACTTGAGGTAGTTAATATACTTAATCTTCTAGTTTACACAGTATTTCTGGAGAAATTAGCTTTCTTCCTACCTTGCATATCTTACCTTCTAATTCGTTTCCCATCTTTAAACAGTTTTTGAAATTCTGAGTGGGACTCCATGGAGACTCTTAACTCTAGTACTGTGGAGGTGGTGATGTAGTTCTACCAGGTAATCCAAATGGGAGGAACCTCCAGGACAAGGAAGAGTGAAAAACAGAGGCTCTCTCATTGGCTCACTGTGTACCTTTGGGCAAGTTTCTCGGCTTCCTGACTCTCAGTTTCCTCATTTGTTAATTGAGGAGCAATATTTTTCTTAACAATCTGAGATGACACTTGGGCAGAACACATGAAAAATTGGATTTAGTAGGGACTGTGTTGATGTAGTCAATAGCTGTTATCAGCTTGTTTTTCTCTTCTCCTCTAGCTGGGGCTGCTTCATCAGGAAGTAAGTATGTAACAGGAGGCTGCATGTGCTTCTCATAACATTGCAGACTCCAATGTGACAGGCAGAAGCATTACCTCACTGTGGCCAAGCAGATTTGCTTTCTAACAGCAATTACTCAAAACTAGTTCCACTTCTCCCCTTGTTGGCCTTCTGTCGCCTCGTCCTATTTCTTCCTCTCTCTCTCTCTCTCTCTCTCATTTCCCTCATTCACAGGGGAAAAAAAGTCCTTTATTTCCAGGTTACAAGCTAAGGGCACTTTCTTCTCAACCCCTAACATTCCAGAGTAAGCACCTGCAATATATAATCTCTGCTCTGCTCCCTTCCTGCACAAAAACATGTAACACAAAACACATATGTATCAAGAGAGGAATCATGGTAGTGTGAAAAAAAAAAAAAGCATTATACTAAGAATCAAACAACTGGATTCTGGTTTGGCCACTAAACCCCACTAGCTATTTACCCTTGGGGAAAGCACTTCCTTTCCATATTCCCATTGTAAAGTGGTAGGTAGGTGGGGTTAGCATTGTGTAGTAGCAAAGTCTTGGCCCAGGAATCTGCAGATCAGGTTTCTGGTTCAGGTGGTGAAGCTTTCATAACCCAGGACAATCACTTCCTTCTTTATTTGGCCAAATTCCCCTATACATAAAGTAACAACATTGGATCAGGCAATTCTTTTTTTTTTGAGACAGAGTCTCACTTTGTAGTTCAGGCTGGCCCTGAACTCAGCCTCAAATTCACATCACAGCAATCCTCCTGCCTCTGCCTCCTGAGTGCTGGGATTACAGGCGTGAGCCACCACACCTGGCACTGTGGTATGTGGTACTGGTTGCTGCTGGGTATGAGTCTCCACACTCAGTATTGTATGTGGTTAGTGAGGATTGAACCCAGGCCCTTGTGCTTGCAAGACAGGCTCTGGAACCACTGAGCTAACTCCCTGGCCCTGGATCAGGCAATTCTAAAGGTTCCTGCCAGTCTGAAAATTGGAAGACTTATGGAAAGGATTTTATTAAACAAGCATGAATTATAATGACTATTCTGTGCCAGGCACTATCTAGGGTGCTTGAGAAAAGCCTGTGGCTGGGACTCTGAATACAACTGTTGCCTGCTCCTGATAGTGTCCCCCTAGGCAACACATTGGCTCCATACAAGAGATCCTGCCCTTCCCTTGCTGTGGGCTTCCCCTGTCCTGCTGCTGCTCTACATTATTCTCTATAGCTTTGAAGAGTTCTGATGAACTGTGGAGAAGTTTCTGAAGCATACTACAGCATCTATCTGCTGGAGATGTTCGTGGTGCTGACATCAGGCTACAATAGGTTTGTAGCTACCGTAATAGAGACACTGGCCAGAAAGCAGTAGCAGATTAATGGACTGGGGTGGGGACTTTTGACAGAGGACTCTGTAAAATCCTCATAAGTGAAATAAATAGGTCACAGATGTGTAAATATCATATCTTTTCTCTGGTATTTGAAAATGAAGATGTAAATGAGTTGTAGTATATATAGTTGATATTGTGAAATAGAAAATATTTAAAAGGAAAGAGTGTGTAGGGGTAAACAACGAGGGGAAAAAGAATGTGATAGTAATAAAAGGAAACAAATCTTATGTATACAGGGGCTAGGGGTTGCAAAGTGGGTGGGGGAAGGGGAAAAATGAGAATCAAGTCATGTCAAATTCTGGTACAGACTCTCAATGTTGAATGTGATGATGATGTGTATTCATAATGTACCAATAAAGATTTGAATTTTTTAAAAAAGACATTTGCAAGCTGGGCCAAGCAAACTCCCTCTAGTAGATCCCTCAGCGTGTTAAATCTGAGATTACTTATTTCAAAAGGAATTTTCTAGTCTCCTAACAGCTATGTTTCTGCAGCAAGGCCAGATGAACCTGACCTTGGCCTGCTTCACAGAGAGCAGAAGCACTCCTAGGTAGAGTGAGTAGAGTACAGGAAGTTTTCCTTAGCAGCTAGTCTAGGTTTAACTGCCATGACTGGGAATTTGCCTCCCATTTCAATTGTGGGTGACCAAGCAGTCTGCTTCCGTGATAGGGTGCCTGGCACATGAGGCACTTGTGAATGCCTTCTTGCCCCTCTGTAACTTCGGATTGAACCCAGGGCCTTCACACCAAAATCCTTTTTCAATTTTTTCTGTTAGGACAAGATCCTCCTAAGTTGCTAAATTGCCCAGGCTGGGTTGGAATTGGTGATCCTTCTGCATCAGCCTCCCAGAGTGACGGGAGTACAGGACTGCCCATTTCAATTTGGCCCAATGTATCTCACTGAAGAGGCCCTGGTGACACATTGTTGGGCACCCTAAGCCAAGTGGAAACGCCCTGTAATCCCATGGTGCTCTCCCTGCCCTCTTATCTCTGCTTTAGGGGCAGCTCCGTGAGTTTTGCTTCCTCCTTCACTCTGAAAACAACTTTGTCCCTGCCACTCTCCATATATCACCTCCTTCCAGGCCCCCGACCCTGCAAGGCCCTTCCGCTGGAATCTCCATGGACTCTGGCCACAGCCTTGTTTTCTCGTTTCCCTTTTCCACACTGTATATCAAGAATTATAACCTGGTTGATCAGTCTGTGAGCTGGAAAAATGAGTCATTAATTCAGCTCTGTGGTTTTTCCACTGCAGCTTAATGACTATGGAACTTTGATTCAGAGAGAAGGAAAGGAAGCTGGGAAGCGGAATCTTATGGTCTTAGAGGTAATAATTCTATGCAGAAGCAAGGGCTGTGTGATGTGAAAATGAATGTCAGGACTGACCAACTAGAAGAAAAATAGGCCCAAGGAGCCTACGTGGTAACTTTTGATTTGATGCTCTACCAATCTCCACATCCTTGCAGAGAAACAGAGACCATGAGGAGCAGCCTGACCTTGGTGGGGACCCTTTGGGCCTTCCTGTCCCTTGTTACTGCTGTGGCCAGTTCTACCAGTTACTTCTTGCCTTATTGGCTCTTTGGATCCCAGCTGGGAAAACCAGTGTCATTCAGCACATTCCGGAGGTGCAACTACCCAGTACGAGGAGAAGGGCACAGTCTGATCATGGTGGAAGAATGTGGGCGCTATTCCAGCTTCAGTGCCATCCCAAGCCTGGCCTGGCAGATATGCACAGTGGTGACAGGTGCCGGCTGTGCACTACTCCTTCTGGTGGCACTGGCTGCTGTCCTAGGCTGCTGCATGGAGGAACTCATCTCCAGAATGATGGGCCGGTGTATGGGAGCAGCACAGTTTGTGGGAGGTAAGACTGTGTACCTGGAATGGAATAGGCTTGAGGGTGTGGGGCAGGGAGGTGGCAAATGTGGCCAGAGGCAGAGATCAAGTCTCTCGCTGTGCTCTATTTTGTCCAATTCGAAGGCTATGAATAAGTACTTTTCGAATTTACTTAGTCTAGTACTTTCAAAAGTGCAACCTACAAAAGGGTTTTATTCATAGAAACATTGGCTGGGAAGTCAGAGTTGATATCTATTGCTCAGCCTGTACTTTTGTTACCTACAGAGTGCTCATTTAAGCATATTGTGCAGTTGGTCTCAAAGCAGTAGATAATAGAATGGTGGTCACTAGAGAACAGTGATATAGAGGAACGCTGGATAATGAGTAACAAAATATGGTTAGGTTAGAGGAATAAGTTCTAGAAATCTTCAGCAAACTAAGTGACTATAGTCAACAACAATTTGTTATACATATTATGAAAACCTACAAGAGAGGAGTATAAAGACCACAATACAGGGAAATATAAATATTTACAGTGATGGAATGCTAAATTACTCTGATTGGATCATTTAAATTATATATACATATACCAAATTATCATTACCCTGTATATATGTATAATTATGAGTTGTGATGAAAAATGGGGTAATCATTTAAATAATATTTATTACAATAAAGGACATATTGCCATTTTAGTCTCCCTCAAAATATTCTCCATCACTTTGAACACACTTATGAATTCCACTTATCTACTCCAATTTTCTGTAGGATTTTTATCATTAAGGAATTTTAGGCATTTTCAAATGCTTTTTCTGTGTCTATTTAGATGATCATATGGGTTTGTCCATCTGTTAATATGGTGTATTACATTTGTCGATCTGTGTATGTCAAATCATCTCTGCATCCTTGGGCTGAATCTTCCTTGGTCAAGGTATTTAATCCTGCTAATTTGCTGCATTCTGCTTGCCATATCTTATTGAAGATTTTTGAATCTATGTTCATTATAGGGATTGGCCTGTTTTTCTCACTTTTTTTTTAGTTGGATTCTTCTCTGGTTTTGCTATCAGGGTAATGCTTGCTTCAGTAATGAGTTTGGAAGTACTGTTTCCCTTTCAATTTCACTGAATATTTTCAGGTGTAGCGGTGTTGCAGATTCTCTGAATTAGTTGTAGAATTCAGCAGTGAATCCATGAGGACCTGAGATTTTTCTCTGTTGGTAGATTGTTAATTACTTATTCTACTTATTTGAATGATATTGGTATAGCTGCAATTTTTATATTTTTACTCAGCTTTGGTAATTCATGTGCATATAGGAATCTGTTCATTTCTTTTGTTTCCCATCTTATTAGAATACACATTCTCAAAGTAGGGACTGAGGATCTCCTGATTTTTCATTGATTCTGATCAATTGTATATTATTCTTCTTTACATAATCTATCAGCTATTGATTTTTTGTGAAATAGGTACATTTTATACACATACTATGATCACACACTCAACACTGACAATTTGTACCAGTATATAACATGACTTGATTCTCATTTTTCTCCATTCCTCTACCCACCCTACAATCCCCACCCCCATATACATAAGCTTTGTTTCCATTTTTTTATCATCACAATTTTTCCCCTCATTATTTACTCCCACTCCATTTCCCTTTAAATAGTTTATATTGTACAATATCTAACATACATTTTAGAGCTTATATTTTCAGTTTCTCATATCAGAGAAAAGATATGGTATTTACACACCTGCCTCCTATTTATTTCACTTATGAGTATGTCCTTAAGTATATCCATTTATGGATTGATTTTTTATGGTCCTTTGCTATTTTTAAGAATTTTTTCATGATCACTAACTGAAATCCTGTCTTGTATATCTGATATTTGTTCTCACATTGCTTGATTTTGCTGTGTATAGTTTCAACAGAGATTTTAATCTCCTGGATATCTGTTTGAATCTATTTCATGGATTCTATTTCTGTCTTATGTTGAGCATTCATGATTTCCATCATTTTTAAAAGATCAATTGTTTTAAATCTGTGTCTACTGTAGATTCATTAATTAAATCTTTTATTGTGGTTGTCAATCTACAAAATTATTTCTGACTTTATTTTTTTCTATAGTCTTATTCATTCACCTTATTACTTCTGCTGTTACCAATTTAAAAGTGAGTGGCTTTCAAACTGTTCCACCTCACAGCCCCCTAGGTTTGCCTTTGGCAAGCTGGAAGCCTGAATTTGCATCTTGCTTCCAAATATTCTGATTTTCTATATAGTTTTTAGTTTAATTCTTGAATTAATGTGTGTAAATTACTTACGGTAGTTAGCTTATTTTTAGTATCAAGAACCATTTGGAAATGAATTCTTCTTAGAGATGCCTTCCAAATATAGCTGGCTTTTGGGTTTTGAGTTCGTTGCCAGATCTTTCCTCTTCAATTTATTGGAGAGGAAAAGGTGCTACCTATTTGGCTTGACTCCTGCTTCTTTAGCACTTGCCTATAGTATTGTTTATGACCCTCAGGCAGTTTCAATCTTGGACTACAAGGAATAACAGCTGCTTAGAACAACTATGTTATTTAGCTAAAGTAGTACAATTAGTAATAACAATCACATTAAACACAGCCTAGAAAATGACAAACTGTGGTAACTACTAATTTGCTACCTTTAACCATATGAACAAGTTTTGTAATTATATAACAAAGTCTAAAATATGCCAGTAAATTGTATACAGTAAATATACTCTTAATATGGAGATTTTAGCCTTGGGAGAAATTTTTACAGGGGGTTAGGGGAAAAATAGAGAAATAGAAGAAGAGAAAGAGATTAAAAGCCAGGGTAGAAGACAAAGCAAGATTACAGGAGCTTTGGGGAACTGGTAAGATGACAGTAGAAAAAGAAAGAAGGAAAAAAAAAACATAAGAACAGAGAAAAACTGGAAATACGTTCACACCCATATTAAAATCAGAACAATCAAGAACAAAAGAAAAAGGAGAAAAGAGCAAAGAAAGGCAGAAAAAAGGTCCATTTCAGGATATCTTTGTTGTCACTGGTAAACTGAGAGGATAGACAGAGCCCAGATCTGTGTTGACTGATCCCAGTATGTCAGCATTGAGTTACAGTGAAGAGGTGGATAATCCCAGCAAGACCGATCCTTTTGTTTCACTGAAGTTCCGACTGCTTCTGGTTTTTGGCTATGAGGCTGGGGCCCACGCTGTTCAGTCTGCAATACTCGGGGGTGTCTCCTACTAAAATGAACTCAGAACCCTGCTAGCAGGAACTCCTCTCTTCTGCCTTGAACTTGATTGCTTGACTCCTGCGGCCTTAACTTGGCTGCCTCTTATCCTGCCACTGGCAGCCACTAGATGGAGCCAATCCACAGCCGCTCTGAGTTCTGAGTTCAGTTGGCCCATTTCCAAAATGGTGACGAGCCAATTGCCCTCTCTTGGGGAATGTCTGAATGAGAAAAATTCGCTAGTCACTTCCGTCCACAGCATCCAGTGCTCCATTCCACTGTTATATTTCTCTGTGAGAGCCTCTGGGGTTGCCAGTAGTCAGAATGCATCTTCCGGTTTGAGCTGTCTCTTCTATGCTGTGAGCAGCGGCTCAGGAGAAACCACCATTTGCTTCCTCCCTTTTCCGTGTTGAGGTCTCGTTCTTTGCTTTTTTCTTGGGCTCTAATTCTCACTTAAGATCTTGGCTGGGTTTCGTGAGCCCACTTCCCTCCTTCTTCTCCTAATATTGATATATTCCAGCATCTAGACTTCAAATCTCAGAGAGACTGTTTGCTGCTCTCCACTCCACCATCTTCCCAGGAGTCTCAACAAGGTGTCTTTCTTCATTTAAACAGTTACTATATATTTTAGCTGTATTTTGTATTATACATCGATTAAAAATTGTAAACACCACTTCATTATGGAGTCCACAGTTTGGTACATAATTAAATTCCCCAAATAAAACAGTTATCAACGTGAAACAATTAAAAGGAAATTATACTGTTATGCCTTCAGGTAATATCAAATTCTCCTCTAGTCTTAGTGCTTCAGCATAAACTTGATCCCTAGGAGTCCTGCTATCTAGTGGTTATCTAAATGGAGAGTGATCTGATAAACACAGATACACAAGTACTAACTACTAAGTCCTCACCAAAGAAATACATTTTTAATAGCAAAATGACTAATACCAGACAGACTGAGTACCTCTTTGATCCATATATAAAAGGTACTCCTGCCTGGTAGCCACAAAGTTTCTCCTGATTACCTGTGGGCCTACTCTACCCTACTTTGTCCTTTCTCTTATTCAGTCTCTTCCTAATTTTAGTGCAGCCAACCTGGGATGTTGATAGCCTGTGTATGGGCTAGGAAGGTGCCAAATATGAAACTGGTAGTTTGTAGGAAAGCAATAGAAGCAGTTAATTTGTACTACCTGAAAAGAAGAAACATATTTAGATAGGAAAATGTGAATGTGAACATTTCTGCAATTTTTACACCTAGTTGAGATACTGAAAAAAATTACTGTTAGACCTTACTGATATAGTTTGTTGTTATTATTAAGTTTTAGAATATTTTCAGTTCACTTACATCATTTCCATTGGCATTACAGTATGGGTGACTAGAGTTGGGAACCTTGGCTTTCAATCATGTGTCTTTCACTACTATCTTTCACTACTGGCTTTTGTGAGCAAATGACATGAACTGTTTGGGCTTCATTTCCCTTGAATTTGTCCTCTGACAGTAGAATTCAGATATGAATTTTCTCTTTTCTCTCCAATGATCGCATTAAAGGGATTGAGGGGGAAGGGATGAGCTTAGGCAGTGATTCCCAAACAGAACTGGTTTTGTGTCTCCTTTCCCCTCAGAGGATGGTTGTTTTTTAAATTTGAATCTTTATTGATATATTATATATACACACATCATGATCACACTCAACATTGAGAATTTGTACCAGTATGTCTGGTTTTGTGGGGAGATATTTTTGGTTATCAAAACTTGAGGTGGAATCTTTGTTTAAAACTGAAACCTTGTGAGCCTGGCTAATGACATGCACTGAGATAAAATGATGAGCACTATTAGAAATCTATAATTCTCAAGAAGACACTACTCCATTCCAACAACAAAAAGTATCCATCCCCAAATGCTAAAAGTGCCAAGAAACTATGGGCTAAGATATTGTGGTCTCCTGCCCTGCTTATATAAAGCACCACATTCTTTCTATGTGCCATTAAGTCATGGATGCCAGGTATTTTTATCCAGCAATAGGAAAGTGAGTATTACAAAAATATTTTCTATGGACCATTGCTGTGATTGTACCTAGACATGTGGTTCAGAAACCTGTATAACTTGTGTGCAGATGGAGTTTGTAGATGCTAGCTAAAAGAAATCCCTAAAATGACATAAGCCAAGTTTGATAGTAGAGTCTAATCAGAGCTCAGAAGAGAAAATGAAGATGTAAATGAGTCCTAGCATTGTATGTTATATATTGTGAAATAGAAAATGCTCAATGTAAAATAAGATGAAAGGGGACAATGTTGAGATTGTAACAAAAAAGTAAGGAAACAAATTTTATATATATGGGGGGGTGGTAGGGTGGGTGGGGCTATGGGAAAAAATGAGAATTAAGTTGTGTCTTATATTGGTACAAATCCCCATTA